>JARHVA010008502.1:237500-287500 GCA_037957365.1 Torreya grandis | reverse complement strand
TATCATAGTATGGTTAGAATCACAATAACCAAATACATAAATTTAAATGAAGATATATGTCTATCTATGGTAAAACACATTTTAAACAATCAAGTCATGTTTTAGACAAATAGATTCATTACTTTGATTACTAAGTTAGTGACACACATAAATAATTATATTCAATTTATTATTGGACATCTCCAATATTGACAGATGGGAATCACCAACTATCATGTGATGCACATAATATTTTTTAAGCTAGCCAAACATTAGATATCTTAACAGAAATAAATTTTTATAATTTGAGATTTTTTAAGAAATATTTGTATATTAATATGGGTTTCCCCATTTTCCAATGATATAGATAATTGGATTTACTAGAATATTAAGGTATGTAATCTCTCATACATCAAATATGGACAATATTAACATGATATGAAATCATCCAATCAAATAGATATGGGGCCAAACCAAATAATTTCATACATTTATGAACAAAAGGCTTAATAGAGTAAATGATGAGAAACCAATTAATAATACAATTTTTTTTTAAATTTTAAGATCAAAAATTATCTTTATTCTAGAGCCTAAACTGGTTCTAGAACACAATAAGAGGTCTAGTCTCCTTAAAGGAAATGTTGAGATTCAACCAAGTTTTTTAACCTTGAAAATCTTACCAAATTAGACAAATACAACTATTTAAAAAAAATAAAACTAGTCTTAGCTTCTAAGCCTATAACGTATCCAAAAGGAAAACTAACAACAATTTTAAAATATCAAACTTAACCTTGGATTCAACATTTTTATACCAATTTTTCGTCTACCCTTGCTAGAGAAAAGAAATTCCATTGTCCATTGGGTTCTATTGAGGATATAATTTTGAGCATCTAATTGAAGTCTTTTTGCTTTCATTTTTATGCCTCTTTTCCATTTTTTGCCATTGTTTAGAGTCTAGAGGGTGTTGTTAGACTGATGTATAGTCAAAATAGCCCTACTAGATAGTTCTTCATCTTCTTCTTCCCAATTCACCCCTTATTCTAAATCTTCCTTCTGTTGGGAATTTTCCAAAATAAGAGAAAAAAATTCTTGTTCCTCTAACCTAGACTGCCTTACTTCCTTTCCCTTGTCCACTTGAGGAGATAATTTATAACCTAGTTTCATAGGGATCTAAATGTCTTCTACCACCTAACCCTTAGCCTTTTGAGGACATACCTATTTCTTCTAGTCTTTTTCTAAAGGAAGTTCAACCATGAATGTTTTTTCCAAGAATTGAAATCTATGAACCAAAGCATTATTTGGGCAACCCACCTTCTTAAACCATTTCTATGAAAATGAAGCCTATGATTCTTTACAACCATTCTAAAGAAAATAATTAACTTATGATTAATTTGATTGCATTTAAAATATCTGAATGAAAATCCTTCAAAATTAACATATTGTGTCCACAATCCATGGGATGAAGAGATTTGAATGGAGTGATGGAGAGGTTTGGATAGATCCATCAAAGCACACACCTTGATAAAATTACAATGATCCCTCGAGGATTCATCAAAATTCACAAAAATTCCCAGCTTACTCACCAACCACTTGAGCAGACTAGGATCTTAAATAGCTAATGGAAGATTATAAAATCTTATCCATACAAGGGCTTTTGATATAATTGAGGTATCAAGGTTGAAAAAGGGAGCCCAAGGATAAATAAAAACCCCTTGATTACCTAAAAAACAAGGTCCATTTGACCACAAAAAATCCCTATCTTCCATAGATATAAATTGAAGCAAAAAGAACCCATTAGACTATTTTTATTAGAGAAGGAGCTTGTATATATGGCCACGTTCCAGAGGACCATTTTAATAGCATGTCCCAAGAGGGTTGTTTCCCTATGAATCTACCTATTAGAGATATATTACCTCTTTCCATACTAATTTTTGATATATCTGCATCTAAAATTTTCAAAATTGGAGGAGAGTCAAAGAAAAATGGGGGGATATCATCTAGAAAGGTAGTTTCTAAAGTCTTTTCCTAAGTTGAAGCTCCTATTGGGTTGTTATGTGCATCTTTCACCAACTTAGATACCTCTATAGAAATATTTTCAAGTAAAATATGGCTTCTATGGATTAGGTTATATTCATAATTAAGGTTAGCTTTAAGAAGCATTTCTTTATAATAAGCTCCACAAGAATGATATGGATTCAAAACATTATTACATAAAGAATAAACTAGATATTTGGAAACCCTAGCCACCTTTTTGGAAACCTCCAAACCTTGATTCCTTAGGAGGGGATATCAAAGGCCTAACCTCTATCTTTACCCTATTTCTCTAACCCTAACTCAACTACCTGAAGTTCAAAATCTATGGCTAGCTGCTCAAAACTTGTGAAACCCTGACCAAATATAAATTATTTGTTTTCAATCTACCCCTCCTAAGTCTGTAGCTCCCAAAAAAATTGCACTCCTCTCATATTTCCTTGACCTTTAAACCATCAACCTTTATTGATTCTTCATGATCAATCCCTCCACTCCATCCCTCTTTCCTAAGCCTGAGTGAATAGGTTGTTACTACCATCATCACCTCTCCTGGTGACCATTGCCCTTTGGCTATGTTGAAGTCAACATACTCCCATTTGTGAACAATGGGGACCCTTGTGTAAAATTATGCAAATTTGAACCTTAACACTAAAAATTCACTTGATCAGGGTGTCATTAACATGTTTACACATTATTTGTATTTGAAGATCATCCACACCTTGATTTGGTTAGTTTATTTGTTCATGGTTTTGATTTAATCCTACCTAATATTGCTAATGGTGGATCATCTTGTTTCAATTTTTAGGTTTAATATAACCCTCATTGAATGGATTATGGTTTGATTTTATAGTTTAATCCCTATTCAGGCTTTTACTAGCCTTTAGTTTGAAGGAATTCAAGTTAAATCCATGTTTAAAGCTTCTGGAAGCCCTCCTTTAAAAAACCCTAATACAATTTATTTTGGACCAAATTCAAAATCAATGGGAATGAAATTGGCATGAACACTTTAAAAAATACCATGAACTCAAGCTTAATTTTATACTAGGGCTTGGTTGTATTTTTTAAACATAACCAAACCTTAGTCTAAAAATTATATACTTGGTCTCTTTAAGTTCTGAGCCTCTCATTTCTTTTTATTTTAGCATGGTCTAATTTTAATGTTTGTAAGGTCCTTTTATTATGTTCTTAGCTTGGTCCAACTTTATTATTTGCATGATCCTTGTTGTTACAAACTTAGAATAATGTCTTAGTCCTAAGGCCCTATTCATGTTTAATAACATAAAAAAAACCTTAGTCTTAAGACTTTATCCTAAGTATTATATGTCCTCGAGCCCTGACTTAAATTATGTGCTTTTTTATAGGATCAATGACCCACATTTAATTGGGAAAATTTGATCGAATGATGTGAGATGAGCTCAATATGTCTAAGAATTTAATCCATGGAACCAATGGTGTTCAAATACATGGATCATGATCTATGACCCACATTTGAGCAGATGTCAAAGATCTGATGATGCGTGATCGAAGCAAGGAAATAAGAGGGTCCCTTTTTATTATTATAACTTAGACTTAGCCTAAATTTTACCCTAAGGTTTTCATTGTATTTATTAATACAATAAAACCTTAGGATAAGGTCTTATTCTAGGACTCATATTATTTGAAGGTCCCTTTTATCATGTTTTAAGCTTAGGCTAAGGACTTGTGGTATGATTTTATTAAATGCAAGGCCCTTTTTATCATGTTTCTAACCTAGCTTAAAACCTTAGGCTAAATTTTGTTCATATTTATTAATATGAAATAAAACATTAGTCTAAGGCTTTGATCTAAGTTATATATAGTCCCAAGCTTACTTAATATGTTTATGACTTTAGGAGCCAACCACACTCGACTACTTGGATTATAATCAATGACCCATGTTTACTCTGGCAAAATCAATCAAACGATGCATATTGAGTCAAAGTTCCTACAAGACCTAACATATTTATGAGACTTAAATTTAACATTATTACACCCATCATTTGACACCTGTAAGGATGTCATTGATGTCCATGAGATTGACAAATTTTAGCCCCTATGGTTAATCATGCGAGCTCAATTTTGATGCTCACATGACCATCATTCATGTCCACATGATTGTCATTGACATTTGTGAGTCCATCAAAATTTAAGCCTAGGAACCAATCTTGCTTGGATGAATGAAAATGTTTATTCTCCATGTTATAGCATTAATGTAATCTCATTTGGAGAATAAACATGCTTAGGGTTCTGTACTTCAATGTTAAAATCGATCTTTCATTAACTTTTGACATATCATAGATTAATTGGATCTATTTGAAGCAATGTTTAGACTCGAGAGCCTTCTAAATAAGTTTAAATTTGCATGGAAATAATTGTAAACACCATAGACTTAGCTTAAATGTTATCATAAGATTTAGTCCTATTTTTAAACATTTGACCAAACCTTAGTCTAAAATCTTATGTTTGGTCCCTATATGTCCCATGATCTTTTGGTCTATTTTTTATTGGATTTATCTAAAAAATAAAGGGTCCTATTGTTATAAAACTTAGCTTATATCTTTTACCCTAAAGTTTTGTCATATTTATTAATATGATAAAACCTTAGGTTAAGTCCTTTTATTATTATTCGGGGTCCCTTTTTACTATGTTCTAAGCTTAGCTTAAATATTTTAGCCTAAAGTTTATCTCATGTTTATTAACATGAAATAAAACCATAGTATAAAGTCTTTAACCTAATTTATTTATGTACCTTGACCCTAACTTAAACATTATGTATCTTTTCATGATCTATGACTTGTGTTCACTCAGATAGGATCAATACAATGGAACATAGCTACGTCAAAGTTTCAAATATGCTTCTGAAAAGGCGAGGAAGTGACAAGTGTCACATTCATATCCAAAGAACAAAAAGTAACCAATGAAATCCCATCCTATAGATCATAATTGAATGTCCCATTTTCATTTAGGCAACCGTGATTAGATGGTGCAAGACTAGGGAAGACTTTTCAATGAAGCTCTGAGCAAGCATGGAATTACCACATGGAAAAAGCATGCTAACTGGAAAATCTAATAAGGTGTAGAGCTTAGGAGGCACATGGGACTACCAAGTGGCACAACCTCAGATCCAAGTATATATAGAGACCAATGGCATTCAAATCTTGGGGTCAATATCAATGGCTATCAAAATAGATTTTTAAAAGGCAATGGTTAGTTTTCAAAACATTAATGAACAAAGTGCCATGAAAGTGCCAAATAGATGCCACATAGACACCAAACATGTAGAAAGGGACAAAACCAAAGATTTTGTGGGCTTGAAAAGGTAAAGGTATAAAGGTAGGAGTCCAAATCAAATTTAAGTCACAAACTCACTAAAGTTCAAAAGTTGTCACCATTAAAGCTCAAAAAAGACTTGAAAAAAATCCCTAACATCTACAAAAGCCCTAATTTGATACCAAATTAACCATAGTCGATCCTAAGAGATCCATATTATCATCTGAACAAGCACAAATTGATTCAGAGATGAATTGTAGACCACTAGTGAGCAATTTGAAAGATCTCATAGTCATGGTGGCCCAAAAACAACATAGGGAAGATACAAAGCTATATTTGACCTCAGATGTAGAGGGGAGAACCCTCAAAGACATAAAATTTGATGCTATAGCTTTGAACATAGGAGATAACAAATGGTCCTAATTATTCTAGATAATCCAAGAAAAACCAGTCATTTTTAGAGAAGAGGAGAGGAACTTGTCCATAAAGAGGAGATATTATGATATTGTGGCCATTCAGATGAGCAATCTTCATTTCACTGCAGCCAAACCAGAAGTACTACATTGCATTGATGTTATCTTTCCCATATTTAAAGATAACAAATTTGATAAAGGCATGATAGTTCATGAGTATTGCTTTAGGAATGTTTCATATATTTCTCCTATAGAATTTGAAAACTAATATAGGTTTCTAAATCCCTAAGTATACATGACTACAATCAATGAGTGGGCCAAGAAGAGTGATTTTAAGACCACCTTGACTCCCTAGCTATATTCTAGGAACCAAGTAGTTTCTAACCTCAACGGCAACTTCTTAATTAGACAATTTAAGCCCATGATTAAGATGATTATGACCTTGATGAATAGGCTATGTGGAAATCCAACCACCACTTATGTGGATAAAATCTAGGTGCTTTTGGTTTATTTTATGATTGAGAGAGAGAAAACCCCTCCCCTTGGTGAAGACATCAACACTTATTTGAGCAGGTAGTTATCTACAATTAAAAAGAAGTCTAAGGGTCAATTTTATATGATTCCATACTTGCTAGATGCCCTACTTGACACCACCAAGATCCCCAACATCAAATAATGGTCACCTAAGGGAAATCAAATAGTTTCCTAATACTACTCAAAATTGCATATATTCAAGTACAGGGACCATTTTTGCCAAACCTACAACAGTTGGCTCCATGGACATCGTCACAAATGACAAATTTAAGAATAAGACCACCTTGGTCATGTAGGAGGTAAAGAGTAAGAGCCAAAGCAAGTCTGGGACTGATAATAATAGGGTCATAGATATGATCCTAATAATAGAATAAAATAGTGTTAAGGCAAGAAGCATTAAAGAGGCCTTGGAGAGAAATAACAAGGACCTTAAAGACCTAGTTGATCAAGAGGATTAGCTCTTCTTAGAACATATAGCTAATTTGAATCTTATTGATGAACAACATCATAAGGCATGAAGACTTCTTCAATAGAATTAGGTAACTTCATCAACACATAGATCCCAAGGCAAAGTTAGTTAAGGATATTCTTTTTGTAGAAGATTTGTAATATTTCAAAAATAGAATATTATTTTTGTAAAGGCATGTGAAACTTGTAAGCACATTGCCTATATGACAATACACTTGGGAAATTTTAATGTATTCTAGAACTTTTGTAGAAAAGACAACTATCCTTACACTTGTACTTTTCTAATTGGATATGACTGACTGACATACTTCCTTACATTATATAAAAGGAGTATTTTAATTTTTAAGAAAGAGGGAGAGGTTTATCAAAGCCAAACTAATTTTTAAACTAGAATAAATTAATATTAGTAAGGAATTCTACAACAATTGTCCAGTATTTACTTGTGTTCATTACTATCATGGCTTCCCTCTCACTTGTTTGTTCTAATTTCTAGATTTGAATGGTTCTTATGAGTTCTTGTTGTGTAAATTTAATTATAGATTTGTTAATTTGTGCCAATGCTAGGTTGAATGAAATTCTTTAATTTCATTTTAATTTCTTACTCTTCTTGCATTTGGGCTAATGTTGTTTGCTTGTAGAGGTAAATCTTTAAAGTAAACCAGGTTATAATTTGCATGATTTCCACCTTCCTTAGGATTTTTCCTGATGTGTGATAGGATTTGGGCTTAAGTTGTTTCATGTTACACATTGGTTAAGTGCATGCCTAGATAAAATCTAAACTTTATAATGACGTTTGGAATGAAGATAAAAAAAAATTCTTTCTATCCTACCCTTCATTTTGCTTCTGTTTCAACTAGATCACCTTAGTTTAATTATCATTGTAAATATCCATTTTATATTAGTTCTTAGTTTATTTCTTGATCATAATTCATTACTCTTAGCATAGATACTACATATTTTTCATAAATTTTTTATTTGGCCATGATGGCTCTCAACCACCAACTAATATAAATATTGTGAAATAGTCATTTATTCTACCTTTGTTCCATCAATTTAATAGGATTATCACAACCTACAACTCATGCACTGAGTTATTAGGAATTCTAAAATGAGAAGTGTTTCTTAAACACTGGGCACCTATGGTACACATTTATGCATCAACAAGAGGAACTTCACTGATGTTAGAAAGAAGGCCACTCAAAAAGTCTTTGTGAATTTGTAGGATCTTTGTTGGTTTTGGTTATTTTGATCAAAGATCATTACATTCTTTACATAACTATGCTTATTTTGGCATAATTATGTAAATGTTGGTGATATTCATGGTTTCAGACCGATCTTTGTGCTTATTTAGACAAAGATTGACATTCTTTGAAGACATATGTTAAGTTATAGTAAATATATCTTTTGATATGTGAATACAACTAGTTTAAGGTTAGTGACAACAATTTTGTTCAAATATTGATAGATACTTTGTAAATTTGAGTTCATTTGGACTTAAACATGTAAAGATCAATCAAAATTACATACCTAGATACATATTTGAGCTAATTTAGTTAAATATGGTCGTCCTTTGTTATTCTTTATATTAATATTTGCAAATTTTACTTAATGTGCAAGTCTAGTCATTATTATTTGCAAAGATTGGTTTGACACATCGTATTTAAAACAAGATTCAAATCTCCTAAGCTAGAATTACCAAAATCAAAATCAAGGTGAGAAAAAATCATTAGGTTCCCAATCTAATTTATTAGTTTAGGATACTCATGTGTTTAAGGTATGGCTTATCTAGGTGGTTATTCAATCAATGTGCCAGGTATAGTGCATTATCTTCCTCAAAATCTTGAAATATATTAACCCACTTTTAGTGCTAATGTTGTCATAGCTGAAGAACATGTTAGAAGTTTCAAATCTGCATTAAGATTAATAAATGTGACTCATGAAGATGTATCATGTAGACTATTCCCTTTTACTTTCAAAAATGCTACATATGAATAGTTCCTTAACCTTCCAAAAGTCTACATTACTAGTTGGGATGACTTTAACAATGTTTTCATTGATCAATTTTAAAAATCATTAATCCTTGTATCTTATACCAATAATTCACCATGATTAAAAGAGATGCTAATGAGACCATCAGATCCTTTAACACTAGGTATCAAAAAATGTGCATTAGAACTGTATCCCCTTATAGACCCATGAGGCTTTAACCTTAGAAATATATAAGGATGCTATAGATCCCATGACCTTGGTGTTCCTAAAAATATCCCTTCTACTTATAAACACATTGTCCCTAGATTACTTTGAAGATGTAACCAAATGTAACTTCAAGGTCAAATGTCATACTCCATCCCTAACACCAATCAGAATATACCTACTCTGAACCAACCTCCACTATGGAACCAATTACTATTGAGTCATCCATATACTGGCTAGAGCTTAGGGTTCTTAGATAGTACTAAAAATGGAATCCATCCACAAAATCATAGAACTCTAATGCTCACATCCAGTATTAATGCTCCATCTCATGAGCTTGAGACCCCAAAGAATTCAAATGAATCAATATTAAAGACGATTCATAAATTAAGCACTAATTTTCTTTAGCTATAAAAATAAGTAGGTAATAATATAGGGGAAGGATCTAGCAAGGATTTTCCTTCTCAAAATTTTAATGGACCTCCAATCATGCTCCATGATAATTCATTTAAGGACATACAAATGAATTTCTATGATATAGATCTAGTTGAACATTGTAATGTTTTTGAAACATCTCTATATGAAAGAAACACATCTAAAGTTGTGCCTAATCAAGATAATGTTGTAGGTAAAGCTAGCTCTTTAAAAACATCTCAATCTTTCATGGTGGATACCTATGGTCCTCCATTTGATTATGAGGATGAAGATGAAGATGAACCAATTGGAGAAGTTGCATCTGAGATGACTTGCATTCCTAAAGATGTAAAAGAGATTTCCATTGAAAATTAACAAAACACCATCATTAAAACATTTGCAGATAAATAAAAAGAGTTGTTAGAGGTTTCTCAAGGATTTTAGATGGTAGATATGGATCAAATACAAGATGGTCTTTCTTCAAAATGGGGCCAAGGAGATAACTCATGTAAATTCATTACTAAAATGGGGAATATCCCTGAAGAGGATGATCATTGACAACAGTCATATAATGACTTCTTACATGGAATTAAAGAGTTTGAGATGGTGGATGATGAGGTAGAACAACATATTAATGCATCATTTAAATATTTCACTAATGATCTGGAATTCCAAGAAGATAGTATTATCTTGGAAACCCAAAACCAAGATAAGCTAGAGCTTGATAGATAGATGAGATGCCATGCTATACATAATATGAAGATATAACAAGTGAAACTGATCAAGAAATTCTATATGACCTCATCAATAGGTCATAATTGTGGAACCAACATGTTTTTGAAGATAAGATCTCAAATGAGTTTCACTCTATTGATCAGGATGAAGAGACCTTTTGGGATGACTTGGAAGTTTTTTTTACAAAGATTGGTCATCCATTTCCACCTAAAGAACCTAATTAATACATTAGTTTGAGTATGTTATCTAAACTACCATTGTTGATTGTAGATGATGTAAACCAGTACTTGTCTATGGATGAAACAGATAACACTGCTACTATAGAGTAGGAGAATTTGGGATGAGGATGATTGGGCATTAGATCCATATATTCAATCCATATACCTGAGAATTTGGATAGAAACCCAAACCACACCATCTAGAAGACCTAAACATCCAAATGCCCCTATCTATAGGGTAAAGTTATTAAAGGGAAGCAATCAAAATTTAATGTTCTATAATAGAATAAATAACTTTCCATTTGATCCTCGAGGTAGATTATTTATAGAGTTAGTGTAGGGCTTTAGATTAGTTTTCTTTATTTTTATTTCCTTCATGTCCCTTATTTGTATATAGTGCCTATACATATTTGTTTGATTCTTCTACAGTGATCCTTGCTTCAAATAAGTCCTTTGGATAAACCTCAGTTCAAAGTTCATCTAGCTGCTCAAAGAAACTCCACAATTTAGGAATGCAAGTATGAACCTTCAACATATGTTGATCATGGGCTTGAAATATGAGCTTACTGTTATAATCTAAATAAATTGGTAAGGACTAGTGAATAAGTTAACTATTCTATAAGATCTTAAACATTATTTTGATCTAAGCTTGGTTTTAAGAAGAATTACACATGTGGGATGAAGGATTGAACCATTAGGACATAGTCATGCTTTCACTTAACAAACATCCTTGCCTGGGACAAAAGGTGCAACCATAGGTGATTTTTTGAGGGTCAAACACTTGACCAAATCCCTAAACTTGGCTAAACTAGTTCCCAACCTTTGCTAGAAAGCCTAAAATATCTTAAATAAATACAAAAATAAGAGATTCAATGCAAAATTTAGAAGCTTTCTAAGTAGAGGTGATTTTGGTAACCTCCACCGAGGCTATACACACATGGATAGTAGTGGAGAAAGGCCTTGAGTGGAGCTAAAGGAATCTATATCAAGGATATGGATGTCTGGCTAATAACAGAGTAATGTCCAAACCTTCCTTAACTGAATCATGGTTCTTAATGAATATCGAAACATGTTGTAAGTCAATGTTAATGGTTAAAGGCAAGAAATATAGAAGTTGTTCCCTAAATCCCATGGTAAATAGTAAGTGGATTCAAATCAAACACACAACATGGATAGGTTTTGATGTTTGATCCTAATTCTACACATGCAAGGCTTATTTTAACCATGAACTAATCTTGATAATGGCACTGATCAAGTGGAATTGGTAATCTAGTTATTTGTCTAAACTAGAGTCTCTAAATTTTAACATATTTCTATGTTCCCCTGGAAGTCATCATTTTTTGAGGTCAGCATACAACCATTTCTAAAAAATGGGGACCTTTATGTTAAATAATGCAAATTTGAACCTTAACATTGAAACTTCACTTGATCAAAGTGTCATTAACATGTTTGCACATTATTTGTATTTGAAGATCATCCACACCTTGATTTGGTTAGTTTATTTGTTCATGGTTTTGGTTTAATTCTACGTAATATTGCTAATGGTAGATCTTTTTGTTTCAAGTTTTAGATTTAATGAAACCTTCATTGAATGGATTATGCTTCGATTTTATAGTTTAATCCCTATTTAGGATTTTACTAGCCTTTATTATAAATAAATTAAAGTTAAATCTATGTTTAAAGCTTTTGGAAGCCCTCCTTGAGGAAACCCTAGCAAAAATTCTTTTGGACCACATTCAAAATCAATGGGAATAGAATTGGTAGGAACACTTTAAAAAAAGCCATGAACTCAAGCTTAATTTTTATACTAAGGCTTGGTTGTGTTTTTTAAACACAACCAAACCTTAGTCTAAAAATTATATACTTGGTCTCTTTAAGTCCTGACCCTCTCATTAGGGTCCTTTTATTATGTTCTTAGCATTGATCCAACTTTATTATTTGTATGGTCCCTCTTGTTACAAACTTAGACTAATGTCTTAGTCCTAAGACCCTATTCATGTTTATCAACATAAACAAGAACTTAGTCTTAAGAATTTATCCTAAGTCTTATATGTCTCTAAGCCCTTACTTAAACCATGTGATTTTTTGTAGGATCAACAACCCATGTTTAATTGGGAAAAGTTGATCAAATGGCATGAGATGAGCTCAATATGTCTATGACTTTAATCCATTGAACTAATGGCATTCAAATCCATGGATCATGATCTACAACCTGCATTTGAGTCATGCCAAAGATTTGATAGCATGTGATTGAAGCAAGGAAATAAGAGGGTCCTTTTTTATTATTATAACTTAGACTTATCCTAAGTTTTACCCTAAAGTTTTCATTATATTTATTAATACAATAAAAAATTAGGATAAGATCTTATATTATTTAAAGGGATTTTTTGTCATGTTTTAAGCTTAGGCTAAGGACTTGTGTTATGCTTTTATTAAATGCAAGGCCCTTTTTATCATGTTCCTAAACTATCTTAAAACCTTAGGCTAAAGTTTATTCATATTTATTAATATGAAATAAAACATTAGTCTAATGTTTTGATCTAAGTTCTATATAGTCCTAAGCTTAATTTATTTATGATTATAGAATCCAACCATGTTTGACTACCTAGATCATAATAATTGACCTGTATTTACTCAGGAAATATTAATCAAATGATGCGTATCAAGTCAAAATTCCTTTGGGACTTGTCATATTTCAAAGGACTTGAATTTGACATTCTCATGCCCATCATTTGACACCCACAAGGCTGTCATTGACATCTATGAGACTGTCAAATTTTATCTCATATGGTTAACTATGTGAGCTTAATTTTGACACCCACACGATCATCATTGACATCCACACAACCATCATTGGCATCCACAAGACCATCAAAATTTGAGCCCAAAAACCAATCTCACTTAGATGAATGAACATGTTTGTTCTCCATGCTACAAGATAAATGGAATCTCATTTAGAGAATAAACTTGCTTAGGGTTCTATACTTCAATGCTAAAATCAATCTTTCATTAGCTTTTGACCTATCATAGATTAATTGGATCTATTTGAAGCCATGTTTCGACTCGAGACCCTTCTAACTAAGTTTAAATTTACATTGGATAAATTGTAAACATCATAGACCTAGCTTAAATTTTATCATAAGATTTAGTCATGTTTTTAAACATTTGACTAAACCTTAGTCTAAAATCTTATGCTTGGTCCTTGTGTGTCCCATGATCTTTTGGTTTATTTTTTATTGGCTTGATCTAACAAATATAGGGTCCTATTGTTATAAAACTTAGCTTAGATATTTTAACCTAAAGGTTTTTCATATTTATTAATATGATAAAACCTTAGGTTGAAAACCTTAGTTTAAGTCCTTTTATTTATTATTTGGGGTCCCCTTTTACTATGTTCTAAACTTAGCTTAAATATTTTAGCCTAAAGTTTATCTCATGTTTATTGAAATGAAATAAAACCATATTATAAAGTCTTTAACCTAAGTTCTTTATGTATCCTAACCCTAATTTAAATATTGTACATCTTTTCAATATCTACAACTCGTGTTCACTTAAACAGGATCAATCTGATGGAGCATAGCCAAGTCAAAGTTTCAACAATGATTCCAAAAAGGTAAAGAAGTGACAATTGTCATAGTCATAGCCAAATAAAAAAAGCAACTAATGGCAACCCATCTCATATATCATAATCGAATGACCTACATTCATTTGGGTGACCATAATTAGATGGTGTGAGATTAGGCAAGTCTTTCTGACAGAGCTTTGAACAAGAATAAAATTACCACGTGGTGAAATCATGCTAAATGGCAAAGTTGACAAGGTGCATAGCTTAGGAGGCCTATGGGATTGCTAAGTGGCATGACCTTAGAGCCAAGTATATATAGAAACCAATGGCATTTGACTCTCAAGATCAATATCTATGGCTAGCATTGATCCATGCAATATGATCTGATGGAGTGAGATAAAGCAATTTTTTAAAAAGGTAATGATTAGTTTTCAAAACATTAATAAACAAAATGCTGTGAAAGTGCCAACTAGATGCCACACATATATAAATCAAAAAAACTAAAGATTTTGTGGGCTCTAAAAGCAAAGGTATAAAGTCACGGGTCTATATTAAATCTAAGGCACAAAATCACTTATGTTTAAAAATTTTCACCATTAAAGATCGAAAAAGACTTGTAGGAAATTCCTAGCATCTTCAAAATCCCTAATTCGATCCCAAATTTTCATCTGAGCAAGTAAAAATTGATTCAAAGGTGAACTGTAAACCACTAAAGATAAATTTGAAATAAATCATAGTCATGGTAGCCTAAAAACAACACAGGGAAGATATAGAGCTATATTTGACCTTAGATGTAGAGGGGAGAACCTTCAAAGACACAAAATTTGACATTGTAGCTTTGAACATGGGAGATAACAAATGGCCCCAATTATTTGGATAATCCAAGAGTAACCAATCATTTTTAGAGAGGAGGAGAGGAACTTGTTCATAAAGAAAATATATTATGACATTGTGGCCATCTAAATGATCAGTCTTCATTTTGTTATAGCTAAACTAGTGATATTGCATTACATTGATGTTATCTCTCTCATATTTAAGGACTATAAAATTGACAAAGGCATGATAATTCATGAGCATAGCTTTAGGAAGGTTACATCTATTTATCCTATATAATTTTAAAACTAATATAATTTACCAAATCCTCAAGTAGAAATGAATACAATCAATGAGTGGGCCAAGAAGAGTGATTTGAAGACCACCCAAACTCCCTAGCTATATTCTAGTAACCAAGTAGTTTTTGACCTAAGTGGTAACATCCCAATCATATAATTTAGGCCTAGGATCAGGATGATTATGACCTTTATGAAAAGGCTATGTGGGAATATGACCACTAATTATGTAAATAAAATTTGGGTGCCTTTGGTTTATTTTATAATTGAGACAGAGAAAACCCCTCCCCTTGATGAAGTCATCAGCACGTATTTGAGCAGGTAGTTTTATGGAATTAAAAAGGAGACTAAGGGTTAGTTTTATATGATTTCATAATTTTTAGATGCCCTACTTGCCACCACAAATATCATCAACATCAAATAATGGTCATGCAGTAGAAAGCAAATAGTCTCCCAATACTACTCAAAATTGTATATATTCAAGTACAGGGACCATGATTGTCAAACCTACAACACTCAGCTCTATGGGCATCATCATAGATTATGAATTTAAGCATAAGAAAACCTTGGTCATGTAGTAGGTAAAGAGCAAGAGCAAATTTAAGTCTAGGACTAATAATAGTAGGGTCATGGATATGATCCTAACAGTAGAAAAAATATTGCTAAGGTAAGGAACATTAAAGAGGCCTTAGAGAGAAACAAAAGGGACCTTGGAAACATATTTGATAAAGAGGATGAGCTATTAATAGAACCTATAGCTAATTTGAAGCTTATTGATGAACAACATTAGAAGGCAGTAATACTTCTTTAGCAAAAATAGGGAACTTCATCAGCATAAGGATCCCAAGGCAAAGTTAGTTAAGGATATTATTTTGTATAAGCTTTGTAATATTTCAAAAAATAGAATATTCTTTTTGTAAAGGCATGTGTAACTTGTAAGCACATTTCCTATAGGTTAGTCCACTTGGAAAAGTTTAATGTATTCTAAAAATTTTGTAGAAAGGACAACTGTCCTTACAGTTGTACTTTTCGAATTGGATATGACTGACCAAGATACTTCCTTACATTTTATAAAAGGATTATTATCATTTTTAAGAAAGAGGGAGGGAGTTCTCAGATCCAAATTACTTTGTAAACTAAAATCAATTAATATAAGCAAGGAATTTTGCAATGATTGTCTAGTATTTTCTTGTGTTCATTACTATTATGGCTTCTCTCTCACTTATTTATTCTGATTCCTTAATTGGAATGGTTATTATGAATTCTTAGTGTGTACATTTAATTACATAGTTGTTAACTTTTGCTAATGCTAGGTTGACTAAAATTCCTCAAGTTCATTTCATTTTCTTACTCTTCTTGCATTTGGGCTAATGTTGTTTGCTTGGAGGGGAAAATATTTAAAGTGAACCAGGTTCTAATTTGCATTATTTCCACCTTCCTTAGGAGTTTTCTTGATGTGTGATAGGATTTGGGACTAAGATATTTCATGTTACACTTGGTTATGTGCATGTCTATATAAAATTTGAACTTTGTCATGATGTTTGAAATGAATATCAATAACATTTCTTTCTACCCTACCCTTATTTTTGCTTCTTTTTCAACTAAATCACCTTAGTTTAATTGTCATTGTAAATATCCATCTTAGATTAGTTATTAGTTTAGTTCTTGATCATAATTCACTGCTCTTAGCACATATACTACATATTTTGCATAGATCTGCTATTTGGCCATGATGGCTCGTAACCATCAACTAATGTAAATATTGTGAATAAGTTACTTGTTCTACCTCTATTCCATCAAAGATAACAAGATTATCACAACTTAAAACTCATGAAATACATTCTTAGGAATTATAAAATGAGAAGTGTTTCTTAAACACTCTAGGCACCTATGGTACACATTTAGGCATCAACAAACTACCACCTCACTATAGACTTTCTGCTTAGCTTCTCCTAAACCCTTCACCACTACCCTATCTATGTTTTCCATCATTCATCATCACTCTGTCATCTGTCATCACCATCATCTCCATCCATGAATCTCTCAAGGGATAATATTATTCTTAGTGATTTACAACATGCTTCTTTTACTTTCTTCTTTATTTACACTTTTTATTTCATAACATATCTTCTTATTAATTTAAGAATCTAATCATGTTATCATGAAAGTTCCACACTTATCAAATAAAATATTCTTAGCCATTGAAATCAAAAAGATCCCTTCTTACTGAGCATGATATTCTTACTCAATGCAATAAGTAAACATGACCATCTTGTCAAATGAAGCATGATGTTATGTATATAATGCATTTCAATGCTAACTCATAAGAATTAAAAATAACAATTAATATAATCATTTTGAAAATAATATAATGTCTATATATTTTATTCACTTTATCATCTAAGAATAATATATCTAATAGAATATAACTATAATTAACATTTTACAAGAATCAAACTAAATAGTATAAATAACAAATACCATTGTAGTTGAGACACTCTAAATTTAAATAATATATTTAAATTAATAGCATATAAATAACCGTTAAGAGATGTAATTTCAAGTGGTCATGTAACATCACTATGAATAAACATTAAAGGATGTGAGGAGTTTGTGTCATGATTTTTGTGAAAGGGTTTAGTTTATTTATTACCACATAAACAACCCTCACAAGCTTAATGATGAGAAGAAATAATAGGAAGATCAAACACAAAATAATGATGAGACATATGATATGAAATTCTAAAATTAACATGAGCTAATATTTAATGCCAAAATTGAGATTCATTTCTATTTTGTGATTAAATATAACATTTAACAAAAGTAGAAAACATGTATAAACCATTATGTTGAATTCATTTAGCAATTAGAGAATCAAATTGATTTATAATAGACCATTTATCCTTAAGTAAATTTACTATGAAATTATTATTTTTAAGCTAAGAATATGATAACAAGTTTTTCATTATTTTAAGAAAATAAAAAACATATTTATGAATCTATTTACAAATTTAGCTTTTCCTTGATTAGAAGCTTCTAAATGTGAATTATTACCTAAATAAATCATTTATGATATATCTATAGTGTTAGATAAAACACTTGATAAACAATTCATATGATATGATGCATCACTATATAAAATCCATTCATTTTCATTTGAAGCAAACAAGGCATATTACAAAATAATAATGTTAGTATTTTATTCTTGATTGTTGTTCTGATTTTAGTTTTGATTTTTTTGTTGATTCTAATTATAACCTTTCTTCCTTTTATTATTTTTAGAGGTTTTGTTAGATTTATTTTGTGTAACAATATTCATTTCTATGTCCATATTTACTACACAGATTATAATTCACATTAAAATTAACTCTATGATTATTATTACCAGATCTCATATTCTCATTTTTGCCATTGACAAAGTTAAGGTCAAATTTTTAGTTTCTATTATTTTCTAAAACAAGATTAAGTATGAGAAGTGCCTAAGTGGCATTATCATTAGAATCAAAATTAGACCCACTTTCTCTTATTGAATAAGAATAGCAAAAAAGGTAGTGAGGTCAGGGATACGTTGCTCTATTTGGTATTTTGAGTTAACAATTGAAATAAAATTGCAATTTTTTTCATGAATATTTAATTAAATAATGAAATACAATAATTGATCTTGAATTAAATTATAACTGCATCCATTTAAATATGATTTAAATTTATTAATTTTTAAAATAAAATTAACAAAAAATTTATCAATTTTCATAGGTATAGTTAAAAATTCAAGAATTAGTTTAATTATCTTAGAGAGACGAGTTCCCTTTTGCATAGACTTAGAATTTTTAAACATTGTTGGGAGACTCCTAATTTCTTATATGGAGAATGAATTCATCCTTAAAACTTCATAAAATAATAGAAATAGCTTCTTATGATTTATATTTAAATGCATTAATAAGC
Organism: Torreya grandis; assembly: GCA_037957365.1. NCBI lineage: Eukaryota > Viridiplantae > Streptophyta > Pinopsida > Cupressales > Taxaceae > Torreya > Torreya grandis. Next base: position 268,611 of record JARHVA010008502.1, on the reverse strand, counting down.
TCATTTCTAACATTTGTCATTTATGAGGGTTTTTTAGGCTTGACCATTGTATTATATATATTTTTGAGCTATAAACTTGACTATAAAGCAATTTTTTCTAATGTTATAGTTAGATCCATTTAACATTTGAGATTTATCTAGTAAAAATTTAGGAGAAGCCATAACTTCCCATTAAGGATGAAACTCCAAAACAATAAAATATATAAAAAAATTAATTCATTTTTATATTCTATTTGATAATAAAGAAAACTTCTAGTGTATAGAACAATAATTGTTTAATTATATGTGAGGCAATTTAAGAAAACTGTAAAAAATGAAACTAAATTAAGTGTCGCACAAAATAACTATGTAAACAATTTTTTTAATTTTTATGAAAAAACTATGTTAAGAGGTTAAACTAAAAAAATTGATCATTTTGATGAGTGTGGAACATGAAAAAACTCACAAAATGACTAGTCATGTGATCACTTTCAATGAAAGGGTTGTCTATAACAAGTGTCAAAATTATATTAGGGTTTTATATGTGAGCTATAATATGCAAAACAAAAAATATTTTATAACTAATTATTTTAAAAAATGAATTGACAAAGGTAGTTTGACCAAAAAAATGGTAGTGTGTTTTAAAGTCTAGACTTCTCCTTTTGTAAGATTTTACCGAAATAATCACTACCAACTCTCCTACTACACTAGCTGGAAATATATAAGCACAATATCATATTTAAACCTTATTTAATTAAATTTTATTTTTTATTTTTAAAAAATAAAAAATATGTGTAAATAAAAAATTATTCCAAATTTTTACTATTTTTGGTAAAAGTTAATTGGGAATGTTCCCCTCCCACCACCAACATTGCATGGAAAATATGAATTAAATAAATAAAGTATTTATTAAATGCACTTTCAAACTATATACTTAACTTTCGAAATCTTCTTGTAGTAGGTATGGCATAGGGGAGGAGATCTAGATGAAGATACATGTTGGAAGAGGCCTTCTTAGGCCTTGAAACTTTGTAAATAGCCTTAAAACCTTGTTATGATGCACCTATAACCTTAAAGATTCAATATTAATTACATTATATATATATATATATATATATATATATATATATATATATATATATATATATATATATATATATAAAAGCCATACTATGGTTCCTTAGTAGTAAATATCTTTCAAAAAAATTGTTCTGAACCTTCCATATGTTCAATAGGAGGATTAATAGGCAAAAAAAGATATATAATCCATTAAACTAAAAACTAAATGTGTAGAATCAAATAGAATTAAAATTTATGATTTTTTTCTAGCTTAACATGACTCAAATATCCATACCATCATGCTAAGTGAGAGATAGAGTGACCAAAATTTGAAAAATACTCCAGGGTGTTTGTAGGAAGTATTTAGTAAGCAAAATGAAAAATATCTACCTATAGAAAAGAAATCTGGGGATTAGAAATGTATAATTTTTTTTATTTTTTATTCCACGTCAGGTCGTACAAGACTATACAAGATTCTCAATATTTATTTTTGACTCCTTGTTAGTTTCTGGTTACTTGAAACAATATTTTAGTTACTCAAATTTGAAATAGAATGCTTCCATAGAAAATAGAAATGCATAAACCAATTTTTAAATGGAGAATAAAGTTTCAAAAGCCTCTCAAGGACATACAAGTCTGAGAATAGATGAGAATTTGGATGAAAAATATCCTTGGATGTCTCCAATATTCTTGCCACTTAATCAACCATCACATGGCTCTAATACCATATTAAAACATGTGAATATATTAGAAATATACATATCTATATAGGAAATTGAGTAGAAAAGATAGAGATCATTTTAACACAATATTTTAACTTGGAAAACCTTAAAGAGGAATAAAAAACCATGATGATTATTCATTTATCGATAAACTAAAGTAACTAATACATTCCTTTAACTTCTCACTTTTTCTCTCAGATAAATTCACAAAACCTTCACAGAGTTTTCATATAATATTATATCTTGAATTATTCACAAAATAATATTGTGTTCATAATGTTTTCACCAAGGGGTAAAACCCTTTTTATATTGGTTTGTTGAAGTGTACTATTGTAACCAACATGTCCAACTTCTCCTCGAGGAACCCAACAATGGTAATAAATATATTTAATTTATTTATACAAGATTACCTCATGTTAATAGATGAAATATATTTATTTTATTTATTTAACCATTGTAAAATGTTAAGGGTACTTATTATCACCACTTAAGCATTAATGTTCCAACAAGAATCTCCTCAAGGAATTTCATAAACCTAAATTTTATTGCATTTTTGGATTCCTCTTGAAATGTTATGCACTTAAAAAATGACACCTCATTTTGGGTCCATATTCAAAAGTTGTGGCCTCCATAAATAACCCATACCAACTATTGTCCTAACTATAGAAGCTATTGTGCTAACTTGTAGTAACTATTGTAGGTCACTATTTTATATTTATGACAAGATGCCATCATATAAAAACTTATAAATGACTCATCCAAAGGTGGAAAATAATTTAACAAGATGGAGGACATTATAACTACTTACAATGACATAAGTTCCATTTATTCATTACATTTATTTTTATTCCATATTATTACTATTTTCACCAAATATTTCACCCTAGAGGAGTGTGTTCAATCCTCCTCTAGATTTGGGCAACATGGGAATACTTATATGTATGTGGGTGTACCTTTAACATAAGTAAACCTCTAGGTTTAAGGGCTAGCTCCCTAAATATGACTTGAAGTGCTTATCACCTAACTAACTATTTGCTTGTGAGAAAAGGGATATAAGTTTGTATGAAATGAAACTACTCTAAGGGATTGATACACCAAGATTATTTCCACAAGACCATCATACTAATATCATAATAAAATAATATCTAAAAACTAACTTCCAAGTCTATGGGGTTCTAACATAAGTACTTTAACATAGAGGTGATATGCATGAGACAACATAAGATAAGTGAACCAGAGGGTAGAAATCACACTCTAAGAACAATGGTACACTTGAAAGGATCCTCACACACTATGTAAACTCTATATGACATATTATAATAGAAAATCTTCCATAAACATGAGAGGATAAGGAGAAGCAAGTATAGGATATTATCACTTGGCATCACCATACATCACTTTGCACACCTATAAAAATGTTCATGAACTAAAAATTAGAATTTTATTAATTTTTCAAAGGCAAAATACAATGTCATTCCATCAGAGCTTCACCATACATGGTGTGGTATTAGTTTATAAGAGCCAAACTAGATACTATTTATAAAACTGGAAAGAGAGGAGAAGATAATGAAGTCCAAGAGTCACTAGGACATGTGTCATGCTGAGAAAAGGATTTAAACATGCATGATATAGGAATATGTAATATACCATGAAATTTAATATTGGATAAATATCCCTCAACATGAAACTCCTAAAATGTGGCATAGAAATCCACAATTGCTTGTTCAAAAAATTGTCTTCACCATTTGGCCTTGTTATAACGTCCCACAAATGACTAGGGATAGATGTTATGATTTAAATGAGGGTGAGGGGTTTTATAAAAGATCTAAAATTCATTTGAGGTGTCCCTAATCACTATGATTCTTCTAGAGATGAGTTATCACTCCCTATAGTCCAAATAACTCCTCATTCACTCACCCTTCACACTTGGCACCCACAATGGTCTTCATTTTACAAATATGATCCATATATATGAGTTTATGACACATTTTATGACCCATAATACCATTGTATTCCTCATTTAGATCTTAAAAGTCCTTTCACTTAGAGTTTTCACTCTCTCACTAGCTTGTTCACTATGTTAGTTTTGACCAGCTAAGATGAATATGTTAGCAGAATAAATTGTGAGATATTATGATAAAATAAATGGAAATTAGATATTATATAAATTCCCAAATTATCTCCAAAAATTACTTGCATCCATTGACTCCTTGTTGAACTTGCAAAACACTAAAAACTATCTAGAAAAGCCTTTCTTCACCCTATCCATACAAGTAGGGTAGAAATTAGGTTGATTGGGAGGATCCCTAGATATTACTTGAAAATTAAAATCATCTTCCAATCCATTATATCCCATATTTATGCTTCTCCTCCTTCATTTTTCTAATCGAGTCTTTGGCAAGGGTTTGAGAGGGTTTAGAGCAATTTTGACCTTTAATGATTGTTCATAAAGGTATGACATTCAGATTATAAAAAATTTATTGAAAAGGCACATTATATACCTTATATAACATATCATACCTCCTTAGTCTCTCATGAAAATTTTCCATATATGTATGAGCTCTCGAAGTTGCCCTATCAAGCTTTGATCATGCATTCTACACACCCTGAATTGGTCTGAGCCAAGAAATGGATTTAATTTGGTTTGCTTTACATAAAAATAGATTTAACACACATTATAAATCCTTAAAAACATGTTTAAATGTATTATACTATTTACCCAATCTTATAAATGGTATTAACACCCCTCTAACTATTAGGCCTAACTAAGACTAGTAGGCTTAGCCTACATATTTGTAGGTTTGGAACACCCTGACCTGTTTCTAAAATTTATACATGATTTTACATGTTTTTATATGTGTGACATAACTTTATACACATCCATTAAATTTTTTATCAACCCTAAGCTCACCTTGTTATCTTCTTTCTCCAAAACCTTCATGTTTGCACTCTTAGGGAGTGCCCTCTATCTGAGATAAAATAGATGGAACTTCCCCTATTATCTCATCAAAAGTGAATAGATAAGGGGTTAGATCAAATGGTATATATGATATTTAAAAATTATTATCTCTTTATCACATTATAATCCCATAAAAAACTTAGAAAACCTAAGTCATACTCATGGAGAAGCTTATTGTGTGCAGGGTCTTAAATGTGGACTATGGGTTGCATTGTTGGAAGCTATCCTTGCCCTATTTCCATGTTATATGAGTGTCATTTGATAGTAATTACCAATTTTTGGTCTCTTACATATATTTTTATCATCAATTCTTTATCAAACATTGAATTGTTTACCTTTCATCTTGATTTGCTCTGTTACAGTCAACTATGACCGTGTTTTCTTGCCTTAAAGGAGATGCCTATAGGTGTATCTACATGATTAGACATTTAATACATGTTTATATGATTAATTATAATCTACAAGGTAATTTGACATTTTTTTGGACCTATTCACATCATGTTCATACTATGCCAACATCAAGAACACCATCTTTTAGCTCATTGTCAACTACAATTAGCTATACTTGATTAAGCAGGGGTCCTATAGGTGAACATTAGCCTTGAAATCATTGATACATGGTATTTGGATCCATTTTTTATTATTTAATAAAATTATCATGGTAAATTATTAATGTTTTCAAACCTAGTGTTTTCCAAGGTTTACCTTATGAATTGGTGAGTCACCTATATGTAGGTTGTAGGTGAATATTCTAATGACAATGCACATGTAGGTGATGTTGTGAGTCCATATATTAAATCATAAATCTTTATTTATGATATTTTTTCTCTATCAACTCAAAAATATCACATAATATGAATACATCTCTCCATATGACAAATCTGGGTGTAGAGGTCAGTTTGAAGCTCAAATCCTATAGACATCACTGCCAAACTTTAGTGAACAAATGTGTAACTTGGAGGCCCCTAAAAATCATGTTCTTTTAATAAAATACACACTTTATTTTTAATTATTATAACCCTATGTGGATGATAAAACATGGATGCATTTAAACTCATCTAGGAATCATGCAATATTGTTATATGGTATCTCCAAAAGTGCTTGGGCCTCTATTTTGATCTTTATTTTATCCCTAAAACTCATTTCTTTTCTCTTAAAGTGACCTATCACTTTTGCCTGATTTCTTAAGACTTAAAACATGTTTCTTAAGGTATCTCCAACATCGACACACCTTATTTAGGTCATCAAAACATGTTCACATACTTTTAAAGAATGTTTTCTCTTCTTTGTGGGGCCACATGTAGGTGTGCATTATGTATACAAGTAGTGACTATGAGTATTAGGCAATATGCATGATACATGATCATTAAATTAGGTTTAGACCTTCTCAAGGTATCCCAATTCATCTTTACCACCTTCAAGGATTTGAAGCAAGATTCAAAAATCTGATTTCAATGTTCTTACTCTCTTGTAGGTATTAAAATAGTTGCAAACCAGGCAATGAATGTAAATATGAGCCATAGGCATAGAATGTCACATTATAGTCCACATTTAACATTATTAATTTCTTAAAATAATAAATTTCAATGATGAACTGATTTAAACCAAAAAATTGTTTCTTTTTGACGTGATTGATCTTCTTTATAACACCTATAGGTGCTCATTCATGGTGGATGATTGTGTATGCATGAGGATTCACTATCACATCATCATTTTCATGGAATTATAGATGTTTATAGTGATGTATAATGTAACAATAATGTGTTTCATACCTTGAAACTCATCAAAACATCTTCATATCCATTCTCAAATCTCAAAACACCATGACTGTAAGTGGAAGTAGAGAGTTGATTGTGTGCTTGATCAACCTTCATGATGTTAGATTTATAAATTAAGATTTTGAATAAATAAATTTTAATGACATATGAGGTGTATTTAACGTCATATAAAAATGATTTGAAACCTTTAAAGATAAAATAACCTTTTGCAAGTAGTGAAACCTAACTGTAACCTCACTAGCATACTCAACCTATAATCTAAGAGATTTAAACTCATAAAAACACTTATAAAAATGAAAATATATATGTCAAACATTATATAAGTGATTAAATGTCCTTTGGAATAAAATTTACCAATTGGATTGTATAGACTAACTCAAACAGGAGAAAAACCTATAGGGTGTGGGAAACAACAAGTTGAAATGGATAGTCAACTTGTTAAGGATGGTTCATAAAGTATAATCAACAATTATTAAAAATAAAAACATTAAAATTAATATTACCAATTTTAATATCCACCAATAAGATCATTTTAACTAGAAGTCTTCCTACTGGCCATACCAAGAAGAAATTTACTGACTAGTTCTGCTAATCTAGTGGAGTGATGGAGAGATATAACGGTTTTAGACCATTTTTTTCACTTAAAAATAATTTAAATCATATAAATGGATTTATTTCAGATAAAATTTCACTTCATAAGTTTATCCCATGTGCCACTCTCTCTCATAGGATGTACAACTACATAAACTCCTCCTTTCTTACTTATTTTCTTGATTTTTAGTTAAAACCTACAAGTTTCAGTTAGTCCTGAGATTCCTAATAATGAATCTAACATATTGGATGTTGGAAGGAAGTTTTTAACACATGGAAACCTAAGAAAACTATACCACCTTCATTTATGACCCCTAAGTGACATAAAATGACATAAGGACTTAATTGGATCATGACCAAGGCTAATAAGGCATTAAATGACATCAAATGATCTATAACACAACCTATAACATTATAATATACCCCTATATAAAAAAATTTACTATATGGGGTTGAATCATTTTGAATTTTGGTTAAAATGGTCAACATTCTTGGTAATTTCCCAAGGGTGGTATGTTTTCTATGCCATGACCAGTTGCCTAATCCTATTTATTAGGACATGGAGTCACATGTGCACTAGTTTGAAACATAATTTTCATTTTAAACCACACAAAACACAATTAAAATAAATAAAATAAGACACACCTAACATAAACATAGATGTATTCAACTAGAACACTTATGGAACACAACACAATAAAAAGAAAGACACACACACCTAATCTACTATTTACAAAACCTCACTCTTGATGTGAAAAATTTGATCATACCTCAACTAGGGTCAAAGATAGTTACCCTTACATCTTTCTCACTCCATGAAAGTAGTATATCATGAGGATCATGCTCATCATCAACCACTTGCATATGTGTATGGTCAAGAAGCCTATCACCTTTAGATCTTCTTAGGATTGCAAGAGGATTATTTGGAGTCTTTATGAATGTTTTTATTTAATCTTTAGAAGTATTGATTGGAAATTAAATATTATTGATCATTTTCATATCTGATATACACCCCTCATATTGAAGAAGTAGAGTGATGATAACTACCTCAACCTTTCTATCTTCTTGTGAATGATACACTTGATGCTTAGGAGTATCAAGTTCTTCTTATTTATGATCCACCACATATGAATGTGGCTCAACATTATATGGATATATTAATTATCCTTGAATCACAAACAAATTTTCCTTGACCTCATTCTCTATGTTTACAACCTCTTGGTCAATAGCTTCATCAAGTTCTTTCATGGTTGTAGAATCTTGATCAACAAAATGACCTTCATCCTTGTGCTTGATGGAACCCCAAAAAAATGTTTTTTAGTATCATTATAAATTTTTAAATTAGATATATAATCTCTTGGAGGAGAATTAACATTACCTAATTGATTAAACTCTTGACATATGGAATTAAACCTTTGCCATAAGTCATTCTCTTCTTCCTCATGAGTGTCATCATCAAAGGCAACTTTATCAATAACATGCAGAAAAATATCATTATTCCCACTATGGTGATCAATTATAATCTTCAACCTATCATCATCATACTCATGAATCATGTAGTTAACTTTATCATCTTGTGAGAAGGAATGTTTGACACTTACCTCAACTCCCTCAAATGGTTTTTCATGTATGATATAAGTGCCAAGGTTAGTTTTCTCAAATTATGCATAAGGATCATGTTCATAAGCATCTAAACCATATTCATCTATGAGAAATTTAGATTTTCCTTCAATTTTATAATATTCATCATCTACATTAGGCTCCTCCTTCTCATTGATCACACAATTCAATTTAGAGCTTATTTCAATATAGTTCTCAATGTGAAACCTTGAAAGAGGATGAGTTATTATAGTTACCTTAGTTCCATAACTTGTCCTAAAGGCCAATAAATACCATTAATATTGGAGGTATCCACCTATATTAAATTCAAAGTATCTTGAAAGGCATATTGCAAAATGAACAGGAAGGCCCACCATAATAATGTCTTGGAGGATAGAAAAACTAGGGCAATCGTGCAAGAAAACCTTCAAATTTTTTATCAACCCTATTGTCTTAGTAGGTTTAATATATAATTATATCACTCATTTTATATGAGGCTCATATTTTATTCCCAACTTATTAGCTACAACTCTGGTCATGACTGAAGTAGAGGATCCACTATCAACTATGCAATTGTGTACCAATTTGTCACTTACTATGAGAGTGAGGTAGAATGGTAGAGGCTTCTAAAATTTATTTTATCTCTCAAAAGTAATATTAGAGGAATTTTTAGATCAACATGACCATGAATTTTAATTGAAGGTGAAGGAATAGTGGATAGCTACTTTTGTAATAGCTCTTTTTGGCCAGGCATATGAAAGACATCCTATAAGGAGATAGATGCTTTGGTAATTTTCAAATAATCCACTATGTTTAGGAAAAAATTACGTATCTTATATTTATTTTTTAGAGGCAAAGGATTACTTATAAATTGAGTAATTGAGACACCTTGAGTATACTTTAACACATTTTGACTTAAAGGAGGTGTAGGTGTGTTTCGAGCTACCATGCTTGCAGCCATGATTTGTTGCCTTATAAAGGGATTAGATGAAATTTTAGGAATGTTATTTTTACCTCCTAAATCCTTCATATTATCCATTGTGTTGTCTAAAGCATAAGTTCCTTAATTTATCACAAAGTATCTTCCACCAAGAAGTTAGTGAAACTTTATCCATGGGGCTGCCAATCCTCATTTGCTTGCATCATGACTTCATCTTCAACTGAGAGAAGAGGAGTGAATCCTCTTTGGTAAACTATAGTTTACTATCTACCCTCATTGGCATCCATAAATTATCCCTATTTACAATGTTATCCTTGCACCAAGTTTTTATACAATGGTACCATCTCCCTTGCATTGGTGGTGGAATTGGGATTGTACACATTAGCAAGCTTGTTAAAGTTAGGTTTCCCTTGACCTCTTCCTCTCCCATATTTTTGGACATATTTTTGATGATATGAGTATGGATTTTGATAGGCACCTTGTTGCATGTTAAATTTCTTATTTTGAGATTCTAAGGCTTGGAATCTTGTCTCATATAACTTAGACCTTGACAACCAATCAATATCATCTTCTACCTTCTTAGGAGGAGTCCTAGGCTTAGCAGTTACATTAATAACTTGAGCCACACTTAGATTATTAGGAAATAGAGGCATAAAAACCTTAGGAGGTAACCTAATAGCTTTAATGAGGCCATTTTAGGCTCTAATGGCAAGTTTATATTCTTTAGGAAGAGTGAAGTCACCCATGGATTAAATAATGATAGAAATATCAGTAATAATGGCTCTCAAGTAGGTAGGAAACACAAAGCTAGCATGTGGTCTCATGAGAGGAGGCAATCTATACCAAGTATTTTGAAACCTCTCATTAAATTCATGCATTTTTTCCTTGGGACCCCTTTTGATCACATTGAGCTGATGTATAAGAGAGGTATGGTCACTTTCATCCTCAAACCTTGAAGTTAGTAACACTCCAAAGTCATCCCATGATGTGATGCATCCACTAAGCAAAGTCTAGTACCAATCAAGAGCTTTCCCTCTAAGGGAGATGTCAAGGATTCTAATGTAAATATTATCTTCAGTGACATTGTAGAAACTACAAAGATTAGAGATATCCTTGATGTGTTAACTAGGTGTAATATGACTCTCACCATTGAATGTGGGCACACTCTTTGTGGCATTAGGGGGAATGGAATCATATGCTTGAAGATGAATTGGATTTTTAGTATTAAAGGTAGGGAAGGCATGAGGCCTATCCATATTTTCTTCAAGATCTTTAATTTCTTCTATCTCTTTACTTCCTTGGCTAGAAAAATATTCTCTCTTTAAAGGGAAGATAAGGATGAGGGTATTGAACTTCAAGAGGAAGTTCAAGCTAAATAGGTGGAATGATAGGATTGAGAAATCTACTAAATGATGACCTAGTAATAACCATGAAGCATGATATCAAATTTATGATAAAACATTGGACTTGAAAAATATTTTATCTTGAATGGAGTTTCCAAATTCTGAGTAGCACACTAATTTATAGTTGATGTTGATAAGACTAGCATTCACCTTGACAAGTTGTCTTGAAGATAATAGGTCCCACTAGACATGCCAAAAATGTTATCACAAAATATTTCACCCTATAGGATGGTGTTCAAGCCTCCTATATATTTGGGAAACATAGGAATACTTCTATGTATGTGGGTGTACCTATAGTAGAAGTAGACCTCTAGGATTAAGGGCTAGCTACATGAATATGCCTTCAAGTGATTATCACCTAGCTAACTATTTTATTGTGGGAAAAGGGATACAATTTTTCCTTAAAAAAAACTAATATAATGGGGTGATACACAAATATGATTTACACAAGACCATCATACTTCTATAAAAATGAAACAAGATCTACAAACTAGGTTTCAAATCCTATGGGGTTCTAACATAAGTGCTTCAACAAAGAGGTGATATGCATGAGAAAACATAAGGTAAGTGAACCAGAGGTTAGAAATCACACTCTAAGAACAATTTTATAGTTTAAAGGATCATAACACACTAGATACACTATATATGACATGTTAGAATAGGAGCTCTTACTTAAACATGAGAGGATAAGGAGAAATAAGGATAATATATTATCATTTAGCATCACCATACATCACTTTTCACACTTAGATAAATATTCATGAAATAAAAAAAATACTTGTATTAATTTTTCAAAGGAAAAATAAAATTTAATTCTAGTAGGGCTTCACCATACATGGTGTGGTATTAGTCTACAAGAGCCAAAATGGCTACTACTTATAAAATTAGAGAGAGAGGATAAGAGAATGAAGTCCAAGAGTCACCAGGACATGTGTCATGCTGAGAAAAGGAGTTACACATAAAGGAAAGATGAATATGGAATATACCATGTAATTTATTCTTGGAAAAATGTCCCTCAAATTATGGAACTCTTGAAATGTGGTATAGAACTCCTTAATTGCTTGCTCAAAAAATTGCCTTCATCATTTGGCCTTATTGGAACATACCAATATTGAATAGGGATAGATGTGATGATTTAAATAATTGGGAGGGGTTATAGACCTGATATAAAATTCATTTAATGTGTACTTAGTCATAATGATTCTTCTGGAGATGAGTTATCATTCCCTGTAGTTTAAATAACTCCTCTTTCACTCACCCTTCACACTTGGCACCCAAGTTGGTCTTTAGTTTCCAAATATAAATATTAAAAAGTAGTGTATGAAACATATTATGACCCCTCATGGAATTATATTCCTAATTTATAACTTAAAAGGCCTTTCACATAGAGTTTTCACTCTCTTACTAGTTTGTTCACTATGCTAGTTTTGACTAGCTGAGATGAAGGTGTTAGCAGAGGCATTTGTGAGATATTTAATTATAATAAATGGACATGAGAGGTTATATAAAGTAAAAAATATATCTCAAAGTTAATTTAATCATTTGACTCTTTTTTTAACCTAACAAAACAAAAAATTGTCTAGAAAAGCCTTTGTTCACCTTGTTCATACAAGTAGGGTAGAACTTAGGTTGATGGGGAGGAGACCTAGAGAATAATATATTAATTATAATTATATTATAATAAATTATATCAAATATGTATTCTTCTCCTCATTCATTTTATAATTGGGTCTTTGGCAAGGGTTTGAGAGGGTTTAGAGCAATTTCGACCTTTAATGATTATTCATAAAGGTTTGGCATTCAAACTCTAAAAAAATTATTGAAAAGGAAAGTTAGAGACATTATATAACATATAATACCTCCTTATTCTCTCATTAAAAGTTTACATGTATGTGTGATCTCTCAAAGTTTCCCTCTCAAACTTTGTTTATGCATTTTGTATACACTGAATTGGTCTAAGCCAAGAAATGGATTTCATGTGGTTTCCTTTGCATAAAAACAAATTTAAAATTCCTTATAACTCCCTTAAATTTTTTTTTCAATGGATTAAAATGTTCACCCAATCTTATAAATTCTATTATCACCCCTTTAGCCATTAGGCTTAACCAAGACTTAATAGGCGTAGCTTGCATATCTGTAGGTTTGGAACACCCTGACCTATTTATAACCTATGTGAATGATTTTACATGTTTTTATATATTTGAAAAAAGTTTATACACCTCCATGAAAGGTTTTATCAACCCTTAGCTCACCTTGTTATCTTCTTTCTCCAAAACATGCATGTTTGCACTCTTAGAGAGTTCCCTCTATTTGAGACAAAATAAAGGGATCTTACCCTATTGTATCATCAAAATTGAATATAGGAGGGGTTATATAAAGTGGTATAGTTTATATTTTAAAATTATTATCTCTTGATCACATGAATATCCCACATAAAACTTAGAAAACCCAAGACATACTCATGGATAAGCTTACTATGTGCAGTTTTTTGAATGTGGACTATGGGTTGCATTGTTGGAATCTATCCTTCCCCATTTTACATGTTAAATGAGTGTCATTATATGGTCATTACCATTTTTATGTCTCTTAAATATATATTTATCATCAACTCTTTATCAAACCTTGCATTGTTCACCTTCCATCTTGATCTACTTAGTTACAGTAAACTATGATTATGTTTTCTTGCCTTAAAGGAGGTGCCTGTAGGTGTATCTACATGATTGGACCTTGAATACATGTTTATATTATTCTTAAAATATGAAAGGTTATTTAATAGTTGTTTGGACCTATTCACATCATTTTCATACTATGTCAACATCAATAACACCATCTTTTAGCTCACCATCAACTATATTAAGCTACAGTTGATTAAACAGGGGTCTTGTAGGTGAAATTAGCCTTGAAATCATTATTACATGGTATTTTTATCCCTTTAGAAGTATTTAATAAAATTATCATGGTAAATTTTTTATGTTTTCAATCCGAATGTCTTCCAAGGTTTATCTTATGAATTGGTGAGTCACATGTATGTAGGGTGTAGGTGAATATTCTAAGGACAAGGCACCTGTAGGTGATGTTGTGAGTCCATATCTTACATATTAACTCTTTATTGATGACATTTATTCTCTCTCAACTCAACAAGACCAATTAATATGGATACATGCCTCCATATTACAACTTTGGGCATAGAGGTCACTTTGAAGCTCAAATCCTTTAGACATCATTTCCAAACTTTAGTGAACAAATGTGTAACTTGGAGGCCCCTAAACATCATGATATTTTAGTCACATAAACAATTTATATTGTAATATTATACCCCTATGTTAATTATATAACATGTGTGCATTTAAAATCATTTATGCATCATGCAACATTGTTATATGGTATCCCAAAAAGTGTTTGGGTCTTTGTTTTGATATTTTTAGGGATTTTGTACCTAAAACTCATTTCTCTTCTCTTAAATTGACCTCTAACTCATGCTTACTTTCCTATGAATCAATCATGTTTCTTAAGGTATCTCCAACATCTAAAAACCTCATTTAGGTTTTCAAAACATATACACACACCTTTGAACAACATTTTCTCCTCTCTATGGGGACACCTATAGGTGTGCATTCTATATGCAGGTAGTGACTATGACTATTAGGTAGTATGCATGATATATAATCATTAAATGAGGTTTATTCCTCAATTTATCCAAATTCATATTTCCCACCTTGAAGGATTTGAATAAAGATTCAAAACTCCCATTTCAATGTTTTTACTCTCTTGTAAGTGTTAAAATAGTTGCAAACCAAGCAGTGAATGTAAATATGAGCCATATACATGGAATGTGACCTTATAGTCCATATTGAACCTTATTAAATTATTCAAACAATACCTTTCAACCATGAAGTTATTTAAACCAGACAATTTATCATTTTCAACATGATTGATCTTCTCTATAACACCTATAGGTGTTCATTCATGGTGGATGACTATGTATGCATGAGGATTGACTATCACATCATCATTTGAATGGAATTATAGAGGTTTATATTGATTTATCATGAAACAATAATGTGTCTCATGCCTTGAAACTCCTCAACACATCTTCATAACCATGCTCAAAGCTCAAAACACCATGATTGTAAGTGGGAGTATAGAGCTAACTATGTGCAACAACCTTGATTGTGTGCTTGATAAATCTTCATGATGATATATTTAGAAATTAATATTGGGAATAAATAAGTTTTCATGAATATGAGATGTATTTAAAACCATATCACAATGATTTGAAACCATTACAAAGAAAGGAACCTTCTACAAGTAGTGAAACATGACTGTAACCTCACTAGCATAATACTCATAAAATTCAAGAGACTTGAACTCATAAAAACACTTAAAATAATGAAACCAAATATTTGAAACATGATAAAAGGGATTAAACTTCCTATGGAAGAAAATTCAACAATTATATGGTACAAACTAGCTAAAACATGAGTAAACCTAAAGAGTGTGGGAAAAAACAAGCATAAATGGAAATTTAACTTGACTATTAAAAATAAAAACATGAAAATTAATTTTACCAACTTTAATATCCACCACCAAGAGAATTGGACTTGTAAGTCTTCCTACTAGCTATACCAAGAAGAAACCTGTTGACTAGTTCTACTTGCCTAGTTGAGCGATGGAGGGATATAATGGTTTTATCCCATTTTTGGCACTTAAAAATAATGTAATGCATGTAAATGGATTTATGGAAGCTTAAATGTCATTACATAATTTTATCACATGTTCCATTCTCACTCATAGGTTGTAGAACTTCAAAAACTCCTCTTTTCTTACTTGTTTTCTTGATTTTCAATTAACACCTACAAGTTTCAGCTAGTCCTAACATTCCTAACAAGGAATATTACATATTGGAAATTTTAAGTAAGTTTGTAACACATGGACACTTAATAAAATTGTACCAACTTCATTTATGACCCATTTATGACACCTAAGTGACACAAAATGACATAAGGACTTAATTGGACCATGAACAAGGCTAATAAGATATTAAATGACATAAAATGAACTATAACACACCCTATAACATTTTAATAGACCCCTATATCATAATTTGGACTATGGGGGTTGAATCATTTTGACTTGTGGTCAAAATGGTTAACAGTTACAACATCTTATATTATTTATTCTAATTAAACATAGCTATTTAAGATTGTTGTATTTTGGGCATCACTAAATATTATGGTTATAACCTCTAGATTATGTAGATATTCTAATGATTCCTTTCCTTCTCTATTTAAAAAAGAAACTATAGACTAAATTAATAATCAACTAATTAGGAGAGAATTAAGTTAGAAAATTTTAATATTAGATCAAATTATAATACATATGTAGTAATGATATTTGGAATAATAAATAAGTTTATTTTATTTAATCATGTCTTAAGTAAGGATGGGAGTCAAGTTTTAGTCCATTTAAGGTAAGGCCTACTTGCACATATTTGGTAGTTTGGTATCCTATCTGTTAGATAGTTTATTTTTGGTATGTGTGCATTTCTAATTCATTTAATTCTTGTACGTGAGCCATTTCATTTATTATTATTTACTTAAATTATGTTTATTTATTTCATTTATGTGTGGGAATATTCCAATGATAGATCTATATTTCAATTCTTGAAATTTACTTTCATGTACTTTAATTTCATGTTATATACATTTTTCAAGTGTGTTTCCTTATACACAACCTTTAAACAACTCAACTTTTGAACGAGACTTATATTACATATATAGTGCTAAAATATTGCAAAATACACACCCTAGGTTGATAATTAGTGAAATTAATAGGGTTAATAATCCAACTGGATACCCCATCATGATCATGAATTGGTGAGGTTGTATGTGAGTATTAGATTCATCAAGTTTAATTGGTGGTTTAATTATCCTAGTCAGTGAGACAATTAGAAGTAGATTTAAATAGAGTTTGGACATGATGAAAAACCTATGACAAAAAATAATATATTGCAACATGGGAAGAATGAAAGGCCACTCAATCATATCATAGGCATTTTTAAAGTCAAATTTAATATTAAATAATTATGATTGGATGCATGATCCTATTCCATCCCTTCCAAAATTAGAATGATGCTACCTAGGATATATCTACATTGAATGAATAAAACATTGTCGGATCTAACCACCAATTAAAGGAGGTACTTAAGTCTTAGGGCTAGATCCTTGGTAATAATTTTATAGGAAACACTCAAGAATTTTATAGGCCTCAAAGTGGTGATTATATTAAGGTCACTATCCTAAGGAATAAAATTTACATTTTTTTTTAATGAGATTTATAATAGATCCATTTGTCATAGCTTCCAACCAAAAAATTTACAAATAAGGTCCAAAGCAATCCCACAAGGTTTACTATAATTCATAGCTAAATCTATAAATGTTTGGGGCTTTGTCATGAGTAATAACAATCACTAGATTATCAAGATCTTTAATATAAAGGGGCCTATCATAGGACATTATTTATCCTAGAATGAGTTTTCAAGGAATAACATCAAGGATATCCCTATCTTCATAACGGGTCTCAGCTTGAAAAACATGATTATAATGTTAAACAAAGGATTTTAGGAAGTTTGGAAGACTAGTGAGATGGTCATAAACTTCCTTGATAGCCTTGATTTTAATAACATACTATCAATTTATTATCTTATTGAAAAATTTCTATGAAACTCTATCCTCAATCTTTATCCAATGGATTTGAGCCTAGAATTGAGCATCATGAGCTAATGAACCTTAACTAGCCTGATTTTTTTGTCATCTTAGTAGTTTTGTTTTGTAGAGTCTCATTTAAAGGATATTATTAAAGTTCTTGAGAAAGTGTGGTGTGAAAAATGGTTACTTCCCACAAGTAAATCCAACCAAATGAATAATTGGGGAAATGAAATAAATTATATACTTCTATAATATGTGTGAGGGTTCTCTCATACCACATATGAGAGGTGTTAAGATAAAAATGGTTGTTAAAAGTCATGATCATATGAGTAGAATATTCAATGTTTAATTTTATGGGCTAATAGTTTGATATAAGAACATCTAAAATCACATTGACCAACTTATCAAATTACTATTTAACAAAGGAAAAAAAATTATGCAGAGAGAAGGGTTCTATCTAATATCTTAAGTAGTTTATCATTTCCTTGGATAAATTTAGATTAAGTAAAACAAGGGGTGGGAGGAGATGCTATGAAATTATGATTACGGTAAAAAATGATATAACTTATTTCACATATTAAAACATGGCTCTCATTCACTAACAAAGTACCTCATTGGTAGAGCCCCTTTTTTACCCTCTATAGACTCTACCATGTCGAAATCTCCATAGATTATCCAATTGGCATCTATCATAATATTCGATAGCCACCACCATATAAATACTCATTTCATGACATTTTTAAAGGCATAAATGTTAGAGAGCTATATGGACTTCCCATCAAAATCATAGATTGTCCAAAGTGCACTATTAGATGGGCCCAATCCCAAATTTTTAAAAAATGCAAAAATCAGTGATATCATTATTATTACTAAACCAAATCCCATGTAATGGATAGACATATGAAAAGTAAAATTAGGGAAAATGGTTTTGATTTACATTTAGAGATCAACATTTAGAGATCAAAACCAATACTTTTCACTTATTACAAATAGAGAATATGTATATCTAATTGTTTTTTGACAACTTGCCTTAACCATTTACTTATGGTGGGGTCAATTAGCCCTTGAAAATTACATGAATACACATTCATTAATAACTCTAAAGGTAAATATTGGCCTTTAATTGATGGAAAGTGGTTGTTCATATAATCTTTGTTGCTAAGCTTTAGTAAGAAAGTTTGTAAGAAATAGAGGCCACCTCTCACTCTACAATAAATCCTCCTCATTTAAACTAGGGAAAGGGATTCACTGACATTGCATCATGATAAATAATTATTTCCTTGGGTGATAGGGACATTATAAGTCAAGGATTATTATTATTTTAAAAAATAAACTAGATTTCAAATACTCTAGTGCTTTTAAAATCATATTGGTTATTTGAAGAGTACTTACATTGACTAGTATAAGGTTTGTTTGAATAGTTAAAGAGACATGTGGAACTTGGGTTTAGATAGTGTGGTGTAGTGGGTTTTCCATAGTGATGGCCATGGCCAATTTAACATTAGTGGCATGTGCCCTATTATTAATTTTTTTTTGTTATACCATCAACCCACAATTTACCATCCATAATTATCCCCTATAAGGGTTATATTTTTCTTCATTACGACTTTGGTTGATGGATTCACGAATGGCCATGAGCATAAAATAATTAATTTTTTTGTTGATGATTGACACTAAAAATAAGTATTTTAAAGGTTAATATACATCACTTATTAGGTGAAGCATTTCCCTTCAATATAGATGGAACTATAGTCTCACAGAGGTCGTATGTAAGCTCAATCTCTACACAGACATGTCATTGTGGTATGGAAGCATAAATATATCATTTTCAAAGCCAGTGAACTAACCTAAGGATTTAACCATTCAAACAAACATTATAGGGATAGGTAAGCTGATAATCTCTACCTAGACTAATATGTTGAGCTTAGCATTCTCAATTTATTTTTTTGGTCTAATGATTAAAATAAAAAATATGTGTTGGGAAGGTTAATATACATCACCTATTGAGTGAATAATTTCCTTACAATCATCATGTAAATGGTCTCATGGAGGTATTATGCAAGATCAATTTCCACACATGCATGTCTTTATGGTCTAGGAGCATGAAACATATCAGTTTTGAAGTAAATGAACTAACCTAAGAGTTTTTTAAAATGTTACAAAAATGGCTAAATAGACATAGGTAAGTGAAAAAACACAACCCAAAAAATAGGAAAGGATATTTAACAAAGTAAGGACCATACTTGTGAATGGTGATACATTGTTCAGGCTTTTTAAATAAAAAGAGGAAGAAATCTTTGGTCAAGATTTTCACCCATATAATCTTAGTGCCATCAAGTTGCCATTGAATTTTAACCCAAAATTTTAACATATATTTGGTGGGTATATGCCTAAAACATATCCAATAATGGTATCATATTCAATCCTTTCACAATCTTTATATAATTTAGGCACCTTAATTAAAATATCATGAAGAACTTCCTAAGCAGGGGATACATTACCTGGTGTAAAATATTAGGTACAAACTTATGTGATTTCTATGACACCATTACTGATTCTTCAATAGTGAGTTGCATCCAAGGACACAAACTATTATAGGGGACATCATTATATAAAATAAAAATTACCAAAGGGATGATCTCCAAGCTAAAGAAAATTAAATTCTAATCAAAGATAATGAACATGTGTGTGAATTCAACACATACACACACACAATAAAATGGTATAACATGGGCATGGTGGTCATGTTGAAGGTAGGTGGGTTAGGAGGACAAACATCTCATTATACTATTTGTTTTCAAGATATTTGTCATTATGAATAACATTATTGAATAAGGGTAGATTAAAAATTAATCTACTAAATTATATATAATTTAGTAGATTATTATGTATGAAACTCATCTTCAATAGAATTGGTCATATAAATAGATGGATTAAAAAAATAGTACAGTGACATGTCCATCCTACCAACCTGCCTGCTTATAGCTTGACCACTATGCCCATGTTATACCATTCTAATGTGCATGTGAATTAATTGTATGATCACATTCCAATAAATATTTTATATTTAATTATAATGTGAATCCATGTTATATATATAATTTAACAAAAATGTTAAAACCAATCAATGACAATTTAAATTTATATTACATTTTTATAAAGATGGACTTTATTAAAGATAAATTCAACTTAAATTTAGATTATTATAGCTGAATTTAAGATAAATTTAGACTTACTTTAGTAGAGTGACATAATAAAATTCTTGACCCTAATTTGTATGCACCTTTATATAGTCATTTTTATGACTTTGTGGGAAACATTGCATGGTATTTATGTTTCTCTTGTAGGCAAAATTAATTATTTGTAGATCATAAAAAAGGTATTTTTATTAATTATCCCATTATGATTTTTATAATATTGCATTCTTGGAGGAGAAATAAAAACATCTCTTCTAGCATGTGAGAGTTTTTAGAGCTAATTAGAAAAAACAATTCAATTTTTATTGAGATTCATCCTTAATGATTTATGATTCTCACATTTTGTAAAACCATATGTAGACACTCATATATGGTATTATAAACTTGAAAATATTTGTTTTTACAAATCCTTGGTATACATGACTTAAGCATACATAGCTAACATTTTCTCACAATCACTCCGAACCATTCTTTTAGCTATGGGATTGACCTTACCAAATTTCCATTATTGATACACATGATTTCCCTAGCCTTTGTCTGAACAAATTAGTATCCTACTTAGTCTATCTCTTGATATAAGATCATTGTTTATTGATTTATAGACACCTCCAGTCACAATCAAATAGATCTAATTATCGAATCTATCTAACTTGGTCAAATAATCCATGCACACTTTAAAAACTATGTTACCATATTCCAAAGCTTCATACGTGTCAGCTAGTATGTTTCACATTTAAATTTAGATTGAAATTAGCCAAATATTTATATATAAACATATCAATCGTAAGCCTATTCCTATCTAGAAAACACCTATTTTGTCAAAATAACTCAAACATATGTCATGTGAATACACATGATGGATCTAGAAGTGTATATGGATAAAAAATCATAGGTAAACATATCAATTGAGATAAAACCAAAAATTACCATGAAAAAACCTCAAAGAGGTAAAAAAAATCGACCAATGATGATTATTAAAATTGTTGAGAAACCAAGACCCAATACAACATATTCTTCTCATTCTCACTTTTTCTATCAATTAGCCTTCACAAGTTTCTCATGTTGAATATGATAAAATAATTTCATATTAAAATGATTTCACAATAGGGGTAAAACCCTATTTATAGTGAAATACCAAGGGAGTTGATTTACTATAGAAATAACGGATCCATCCATCCTAATAAAGAAAATTAATTTAAATTTGTTAAGTATTCAATAATTATAATTTTAATTTATTTACATGAGGTTTCCACCTCCTGTTAATAAATAATATATTATAAATATTTAGTTGATTACCAAGGCTAAGGGTCAATTAGTCTACTTAGAATTAAATGCTCTAATAATCCCCCTTAATGCTAAGTTGAGATAAATATCATAGTCACCTCAAAAAAGGAATTATACTATGTACACAATTGAAGGATTCAAAAAATTTCATCATGCCAAACATTACCTTTTAAAACAAAAGGAATTATAATCTATAAACTACTCAAAATTAAGTTTAGGATAGCATGATCGTGAGACTACATCTCATTGCTTTTATTGAATAATCATCTAAGCATATTTGGAGCCTTTTATAATATAAGCACCTACATTAAAAATTATGTTTTTTTATATCGAGTACAAAAGTAAAAATTCTACACAAATTTTACAATAACATAACTTCCACACAAAGTTTATAATGCTTTTTAGTTGAGAATAAGTATAGAGAAGAACAATAAATATATGATTTTTAGAAAGTGGCATTGTCATGCACACTCCCCCTTAATGAAAACTCTGAGAGGCCTAACATTGCATGAAACTGATAAAATTTGGTAGCACCAAATGGTTTTATGAAGATATTTGCAAGTTGTTCATCCATAGGATAAAAATACAAATCTATATCACCATTGAAGACTTTTTATTGGATAAAATGCACATGAACTTCGATATCCTTAAATTTTTGGTGTTGTGCATCTACACAAAACTTGAAACACATATCCAAAAATAGATTCATGATTTCATAGTATGGTTTGCATCACAATAATTAAGTACACAAAAATATGAAATATGTTTTTCTATAGTAAAACACATTTAAAACAATCGAGTCATATTTAAGGTAAACAAATTCACTATTTTTATATAAAATTAGTGAAAAAACATAAATTATTATGTGCAATTCATTATTGGATACCTCTAATATTGACAAGATGAGCATCCCCGACTGTCATGTGATCCATATACAATAATTTAATAATAATATGATACTAATTTTAGCCAAACATTAGATATCATATTAGTAGTAACTTGTTTTATAATTTGAGTCTTATCAAAACTTTTCAAGTTTTCTGTGCTTCAACAAAAGATTGAAGTATAACCTGTCATACATCAAATATAGATAATTTTAGCATGAGATGCCATCATCCAATAAAATAGATATGAGATTGAAACAAATAAGTTCATCTATATATGAATAGAATTTTTAGTAAAGTAAATGATGAAGAACCAATAATACAAACTCCATTGACACTTTGTATTTCATAACATATCTTATCATCAAATGAAGCATATAACGATGTTAGCATAAATAATTAAATGAGATTATCTAAGCATATTAACATGGAATTGACCCATTAATAAACTGAAAGTATTTAAAAAAAATTAAAACACAAAATATCCAAACTTACTCAGCATGATCTTTTTACCAAATGCAATAACTAAACATCATTATCTTGTCAAATTAAGCATGATGTTATGCATATAATGTATATTCATGCTAACTCATATGAATTGAAAATAATCATAATATTTATATATTTTATCTGATTCTCATCTAAGACAAATATATCTAGTAAAATATAATTTTAATAAGTATTTTTAAAGAATCAAAACTAAATATTTTTACTAAAAAAATACCATGTAGATGAGACACTATCAATATAGTTAGTATCTCTAAAGTAACAACAACAATAGTTTTATCAAATAAAATGAAATGCGATAAACATATATGTGTTTTTGATGTAGAAAAATTAAAATATTAAGTAGATATTATTATTCATAATATGGACAAGAGTATTAATGGCTTTGGCCCATAAGAACTAGGAGGAACATTTACAGAATGTAACATTGTTCTAGCCATTTCGATAATGGTGCAATTTTTCCTTTCAGCAATATCATTTTGCTTAAGGGAATAGAGAGTTGTTAATTCACTTTAAATACCATAACTATTATAAAAATAATTAAACTCTTTACTAATATATTCACCACCATTATTAATTCTTAATCTTTTAATTAAAAAATTAGATGCATTTTCAACACTAACTTTAAATTCCTTGAATTTAGATAACACATCATACTTCTTTTTAATGAAATATGACTAAATAATTATAGTGTAATAATCAATACATGTAATAGAATAAAGAGAACCATTAAGACATATAACTTCAAGAGGTCCTACAACATCACTATGAATCAATTTTAAAAGATGTAAGGAATTTGCATTATGATTCTTATGAAAGGGGTTAATATTTTGCTTACCACATAAGCAACCCTCATATTTTTCATGATGAGATGGGATATAAAGAAGTAAAATACCAATATTATTTGAAGACATATCATGTAAAATTATAAAATTAACATGTTTTAATCTTTCATTCCATAATTGAGATTCATTTTTACTATGTGATAAAAGAAAACATGCAAAAGAATGAGAGAAAAGGTATAAACCATTCTTTTGAACCATTTCAATAATCAGAGACCTAGATTAGTCTATAATAGACCAACTATATTTAATCAATGTTATAATGAAATTATCATTTATAAGTGGAGAACAAGATAGAAAATTCTTTTTAAACTTATGTACATAGAAAACATCATTACTAACAACATTTAGAGACTTTGATTTTCCCTATTTATTTTCTTCTAAAAAATAATTATCTCCCAAGTAAATTATTTTAGAGATATATAGGATAAAAAAAAATATCAGAGAATCATTTCATATTGTGTGATGCACCACCATCTAAAATTTACTCATTTTCATTTGCAGCAAGTAAAGCAACATATAAATCTATAACATTTGAATCTTGATTGTTATACTGATTAGAGTTTTGATTCTTCTACTTGTTTTGATTATATGTCTTCTCTTTTTTGTTTTTATGATATTGATTTTTAATTATACCCTTATTTTTATAACATGTTTCCCTTTTATGACCAAAGTTACTACATAGATTGCATTTTTCATTAAACTTAGGTTTATGATTCTTATTGCTAGATTCTTTGTTATCATTTTTGCCAACATAAGAATTAGGGTTAGATTTCTAGTTTATATTATTCTCATAAATAGGGTTAAGAGTGGTAAGTGCTTGATTTGAATTATCTTTATAGTCAAAATTGGTCATAAATTTCTTTTCTTGAATTAGGAAAGTAGACAAAGTGGTAAGATCAATGATATTTTACTCAGTTTGATACTTAGAATTCAAAACTAAAGTGAAATTTATAAACTTTTCGTGATTATTTAACTAAATGATAAAATTAATTAATTGATCTTGAATCAAATTATAGTTACATCCATCAAATTGAGTTTGAATTTTCTTAATTTTTAATAATTTTTTAGAGAGGAGTGCCCTCATGCATGGTCAAGGATTTTTCAAGAATCGCTATGAGACTCTTGATTATCATTGTGGAGAAGGAATACATCTTTAAAAGTCTACAAGATAATAGACATATCTTCCTATGATTTTTTTTGAAATGCATAAATAAACTCAAGGGGCACATTTCATCTAGAAGGGCCTTTTTTATCCCAACAACAATATTCCACAACTTTTAGGCCATAAATTCATCTTTGAAATGAATTTTTTATATGTTATAGTTATTTCTATTAAGCATTTTTGATTTAACTAAAATAAAAATAGACGAAGCCATAGCTTCCCTTTAAGAATGATAATAAACAAATCATTTAAAATGAACCATTTTAATGTGAAAGTAACTTTATTTGATAGTGAAAAGTAGATTTAAAGTGTAAACATACAATAAGTGTTCAATTTAATGCTAGACAAAGTAAGAAAATTGTAAAAGATTGTGACAAAACAAGATGTCCTAAGTGTTGTAAAAATATAATAGTGTAAGCACAGTCATTAACCAATTTTTTTAATGAGTTTTTGAAATGTTTTACAAAATAAAGTGAATCACATTCAATAGGTCAAACGTTGAACAAAGGTTGATAGGTTCACTAGGGTTTTGAATGCGTGAGAAAATTTTACATGGAAACTAAAAAAATTGAATTCAATTTAAATGAAATTTAAAAACTTGATTTGACCAAGTCAAAAAAAATTATTTTAGGGGGTTTTGAACTTGGGACCTCCCAAACTACAACTTTTTAGCAAAATTACAACCACTAACCCTTATACAAGCCTTTAAAATTTTTACATGCAATAATACATATTTAAATGCTTGTTTTATTTGATTATTCAAAAAATAAAATAAAATAAAATATATAAAAATATTTAACCGTGCATGTAAAAAATTTTAAATAAAACTTTCTTTTTGGTTTAAAAACTCTTAAAAGAATTTAAAGGCGGGGGCCACTAGACTTTGCATGGAAAATAGATTTTTTTAAAAATCAAAGTATTTTTAAATATTTCTACAAACTATAGAAAAATACATATTTACCTGTATCATATCATGGTGCAAGTATGACACCTACGGAGAATTTTGAAAGCTCAAAGTGCTCAAACCAGACCACTAAATACCTTGAAAATTTAAAAATGCTCTTTTAATGATGAAACTTAGCTAGTATGATATTAAAAATTCAATCTTTGGTGAATAATTCATATATATTATGCACACAGGCCAATTATGACACCCCAAGCTACTTGGAAAAAATAAATGGAGCCACATAAGTTTCTATAAGCCTAGCAGATGTCTTGCCAAGGATAATAATTGACAAAACAATATTCAAACACAACAATCTATTACCAAAATCCTATAGGATAAATTTTTAAGATATTTTGACTTGATCAGGATGTATATGGTTTTACATGTGTATTGGAACTACTCAAGAAAAAATTTAGAGGCCGAATGAAATATTTTTAGGCTTTGAAAATGACTTGAGAATGCTTAAATATACATATGACCTCTCAGAGCACCATATATACTCATGAATAATTGAAATAATTTATTTCTAATTTTATTCCTTGCATCCTAGAGAATATTTTTTTGAAAAAAATGATCTTAGATTGTTGTCTGATTTCTTGTTTGAGGTATAAATGCTCACTCTGATCTTTGTTAGGCTCCATAAATCAAAGAATGAACTAGGAATTTTTTTGCATCATATGAAATGTATTTACGGATGTTCTAGGATTGAAAATAATTAAAAAAAAATATTTGAAATTGAATATATATCAATTGATAGTAAATATATGGCTTGCTTATCACATAAACCCCACTGGCTCTAAAACCATGTCAAAATAAGTCAAATCAATTAACTGAGATAATACCAAAAATTATCATGGAAAGAAATCAAAGAGGTCAAAAACCCACCACTGATGATTATTCAAATTATTGAGAAACCAAGATCCAATACAAAATATTCTGAAACCCCTCAAAGGAGAAGGCCCTAGCCAAATATAAATACCATTGTAAATTCAAAATCATAGGTTTCCAAGAGTTTAAATCCATGCACGTGATTGTATAACATATTGTTATTAAATTTATTACACACACTCAATTAGGTGGGAAAACAATATATAGTTTAATCTCTCTTCAGATTATTGGATTATAGGTAATATTTAGACACCCCATGAGGTGTCATTTAGATCAAATTAACATAACCCACTAACCCATTTTTCCCAGGTCACATTAATCTCAAGAGTGGAAGTTGGGGTTTTGAGGAAAATAGAAAAGAAACTAAGTTTTTCATGTAGAAATGAAGAAATACAATTACACAAGATCCACTTATAGATGCAAGCATAACAATCAAAACTATCACTGATCAGTGTAGCATTGTTAGCTAAATTTTGACTACCATTAGAGAGGGTCACAA
The DNA here is from genome assembly GCA_037957365.1 of Torreya grandis. Lineage (NCBI taxonomy): Eukaryota > Viridiplantae > Streptophyta > Pinopsida > Cupressales > Taxaceae > Torreya > Torreya grandis. The sequence continues at coordinate 240,662 of JARHVA010008502.1, read as the reverse complement.
AAAAATTTAATTTCATGATTTATAACCTTGTTCATAGCCATTATATGCCTTGTGAGGTCTTCAAATTATATTTTTGAAGTCTTAGTAGCATATTTTAAAGTTGTTTTGACAAGTTTAAGGTAATGACTTAGGTTTGTCTTATGTTAGTCTATCCATATCATGATATGAAAAGGTTGATTCAAAAGGTGCCAAAGGTTAATAAGTGTTTCTGAATTCATCTCACCCTTTGAATACCTTGCATGAACATTCTATACATGTTTGGAGAAGTTAATGCTATTTTTTAAGGTTTAAGGTAAATGTCATGTAAGAGAAAGGTGCGTGTGGCCAAGTCTAATGCATGACTATGCTTGTCAAGCTAATGTCAAAACTAACCAAGATGAAATGTACATACAAAAACACTTGTGAAATTATATGAAGGAGATATATAATGAACATATATGTTAGGAATATCAGTACAAATCAGATCATAGTTAGTTTTGTAGGTTCAATGCATAAGAGGGAGTAAATCATTCTTTTATAGGAAGTTCTGGGCACTTATATGGACTTAGAGAGCTCATATTCAAGTGAAAATGTTTTCAAAGTGTCTATTCACATTCATTATGTCAATTACATGAATATCAATATTACATAGGTCCTAAGAATCCAAAATTTGCATCACAATCTCCATCAAATTCTTTGTAGACTACTAATGGTCAATTGCATATCCTTATTCCATAATGAGGAGAGAGAGTGGTGACCTAAGCTTGTGGGTATAGGAAGGGAGTATAATTAAATTTATATTTATGGCATTGGTTATCAAATTAGTTACCCCTCCTTTATGAATAATCATTAAGACTATGAGGTGGTCTTAAACCCTAATAAAACCCTCAAGGCTCAGTTTTAGACAAGATCCATGAAATTTTGAGATTGTTAGTAAAAGATGAGAACTTTTGAAGATATAAAGGGGTATGTAAAACCTTATCACACTTTCCTCCATCAAGTTTGGCATGTTTGAACAGTTGAGATAAAGCAAAACCTACATGTGAGTTAAGTTAAAGGTTTAAAAGAAGGATATAGGTAGGTGTCTAGGCATAATTGAGCATATCCTCACTCTAAGAGAGATCTAGTCGGTTTAAATCATCCTCTCAATACTCCTAGTATCCTCTTTATACCCTACCCAAGAATAAAATGAACCTCTTTCTTATTGTTGTCATCAGACAAACTAGTTTTGTGAAATCTATGGGGTGTTTTGGGTAATTAAAATAGATGAAAGGATATTTTTATTAGTTAATGCAAGTTTATTAGGCCTAAACCCAATTATGGTGAAATCCTACTCATTTTTATGCCTTTGATCAATGAAATACTTTTATTTTTACCTCTTTCTAAGATTGTACTTAGTGTGTGTTCATGGATAGTTAATCTTGTTAAGTGATTTGCTTAGCCTTCCTTAACATGTTATCCTATTCTAACACCTATATAAAATTTGAAAACTTATTTTATAGTTCATGTGAAGTAAGTGTGGTGAAAGGGTTGAGTGAGTTTGTCTATTCATTATTATCATCCAAGACTTATTGATTAGTCCTCCTAGCTAAACAACAATCATAACCTCCACATTGAAATGGTGATGTGAGAGATTTAGATTAAGAAAAGTGTATGTTCAAGTTAGTCTCATGGTCTACATGTGCACATGTAGTTGATTGGTAGTGATCAATTGATTTAGTGTATCACCCTATTTAGTTATTTTTATTTCATGGTAATTCCTTTCTCTTTTCCTTTACAAGTTAGTAGTGGAGCCTAATTGATACATCAAGGGGATCTAGCCCTATATTCTAGAGGTTTAGTCCACTTATAAGTCACCCATAACCTAGGACTAATCCCATTGCATAGCTCAATTTGAGAGGTCTTTAAACACCCTCTCAAGGGTGCAAATTTGAGATATAATAGGTATCCTAGATGAATCCAACAAAGTATATATGAATCTAGATCTTTTATGTGTCCAAGCAACACTAGACCTATTTTATTTAATTTTACATTCTATTTCATGATTTGAAACAACACATATCCCCTAGAGATCCTTTATGATGTCTATACATTTTTATAGACCATATTAGAACATAAGCTGAGTGAATTACCATATATTTTATGTCATTTCAATAAATATTTATTTTTAGATACTCAAATTTGGTTGTGAATAATTGATAATGTCAGTTTTTTCCCATATTTACCTTACTTGATTTGAGCCTTTAAAATTAGTCTTATTTCACCTCCTCACTTTATCCTAAGTACTTGTATAGGCCCACACCTTCTAATTTTTTTTACACTTAAAAAAAAATTCTTAATTTTAAAAAACTATCTAATAATTTATACGACCATTTCAAATTCTTCAAATCAAATGTTACCCTTTTTATGTCAGCATTAACCTGTATAGGTCAGGATCATCAGTTGATCCCAACTTTTATGGGTAAATCTTTCCCTTTACCTATAAATGGATCATTTTAAAATTTAAACCCTTACTTATAGGCTGGTATATAATTTTAGGATAAGTATCTTGAGGTTTCACTCCTTTAAATTTATATAAATGCATACATAAGCCACTTATTCTACCACTTGATAATTTCACTATTTGGGCACACGTATACTATTGCATAATGATCAAAACTTCCCTATTGTTTCCAAATTTTATTCTTTTAACTTGAAGTATCCTTTGGTTATGTCACAAAACTATTCTATTTCAGTCAAAAAAAGCATTATCAAGTATTCAAGCCATCCCTAGATGCATACATATAGAAAAAGAGCAATATCACACAAAACACTCTATATGGGAAACCTATGTGAGGCTTAATTCCCTCTTAAAATTATTTATAATATGTAAGGGAGCATTTAATAAGCATGGGGGTAATTGGGTATATTTTTAGTTATCAGAAGCACTATTGGGGGTTTAACTTCAAATAGGTCATTTATAGGTCATATGCACACAAACACAGGTCTAAATTCCATATAAAATTATATATCAATAAGGTAAAAATTATTATACCATTATTTTTATGTTTTCCAACACATGACAAGATTGATCCACATAGGTAAAGAGAAATAGTTGATCTTGACTATTTCCAATTGATTCTGACCCATAATAGTGATGACTAATATTTCAATTACATGCACATAACAGGTATGATTTGAAAA
>JARHVA010008502.1:137500-232500 GCA_037957365.1 Torreya grandis | reverse complement strand
ATTTAAAAATCACAAAAAATAATAAAAATAGTATAAAAATCCAAAATTAGGACCAGAGCATGATTAGAGATCTATCTTACATCATTTTCATATGTTATCTATCTCATGTTTGACATATATCAGAATGTTTTTCTATCACACATGCATTTCACTGGTATTTATGAGTCTTATGCAAGACATACAAATTTTAGATGGACTTAGATGTTAAAATTTCCTATACCTAGTGGCCATGCCATGCTAGGGGCATTTTATCCAAAATTTACAATATTGACTAATGTTACCATTCTATAACCCATATACTATGTTGAGCTATATACTCTTTACAAATATATTTCTAACATATCTATCTTACATTATATGTGTGTGTGTGTGTGTGTGTGTGTGTGTGTGTGTGTGTGTGTGTGTGTGTGTGTGTGTGTGTGTGTGTGTGTGTGTGTGTGTGTGTGTGTGTGTGTGTGTGTGTTATTTAGTAGGATATGATCACATTACATATATATGGTGTATGTATACAAAAAATTAAGATAGATCTACAACTTATCATTCTCAATATATCCAAGCTCAGAGAAGGTAATAAACTAATGTCTATTGCAATATTTTGTATATCAATAGTGTGAACAAATTAGATTTGTTAAACCTAATTAAGGGAGGACTTACCACACAACAATAAAGGATAGGGTTCCAAAACCTATAGTAAAATAATATAATGTAATAACCCTAGATAGGTTTTCTAATGCATAAAATTAAATATAATCTAGTGTTATCAAAGATTATAACACAACGAGGGATGGTTTAAAACAAACAAAACAAATAAAGGATCATGGTAGGAAAATGAGGTCTTAGATCTCCTAATGTAAAATATGTAAAGACTATAAAACCCTATAAATACAATAATTTTAAGTGTAGGGGTAGTCTAAACAAAGATATATATATATATATATATATAAACCGACTAGTTTATGTAGTATCTATATATCAAATGAAACAAAAAAATTTAGAGATACTTACCATTGAGAAAAATTGTTGAGTCTCAATCTCCCCCTTGGCCATTGTTTACTTACAAGATATTGTTGTGGTTTTGTAATGATCTCACTATAAAATAATATCTGGGATAAAATAATCCTATTTACAACCAATACTTACAACAAGACAAGCTTTCTTCCCTCCAATTTAAACCATAAGTAATGGCTCCTTCAAATGTAGATGGAGAGCAGAATTACGAGTTGTAATAATGTGAAAATCAATTTTACTCTCTATTATATTGAATTGAATTTAATATTTTAATAAATGGATAACTCCTAACCCTTTCATAATTTTAGACATTAAGGTCATTCCACACAACCTTGTTTATAAAAAGTTATCGTTAGACCTTGAACTAGGTCAACTAGGTTGACTTAATTCTATAACATGTGTCATAACTTTACTAACAAGGTCAACTGGGCTGACCTAGCAGGAAAATTGGTTGAACTATTATGAAAAGTGGTTGACCTATTAGGAAAAATGGCCGACTTAGTTAGGGCTATTGAGATGGGAGATTATTTAGGGGATCAAGGCATGAAAGGTGCTGAAATAGGTAGTATATATATAATATAAATATTTATACATGACATATATATTCTTATAGTTTAATTTATATTATATATTATGTATATAATTTTAGTATGTTTGAGAGTGGTTTTTAACCTTTAGGAACTATAACACAAATTTTAGGTTTTGGAGGGCCTTATTAGATTTCAAATATCCATATTTCAATATTTTAGTATTTTATACTTAGCCATATTTTAGGGTTTAAATATTTTAGGGATATATAAGAGGAGGTAAATGTATGGAAAATATAAGGAAGTTGGACAAATAATATGAATGATATGATTAAACAATAATCTTGTGAATCACCAATGGTTCACACACCCCTTTCTTGGTGCACCCTTTAAGGTGTGCACTCACAGAGATTAAAGTTTGACAGGTTCTTATAAGAGAGAAAGTGTTAGTATATGATAAAGTTTTAAAATATTATGTGTATACATATTCCCCACATGAATCTCATCACATTATAAAATAGTGTAACAAGGATGGTGTTTTGGGAAAGAACATAGCAACCAAACTATTGAGCTAATTTTAATGAAGTATGGAAATAAATGTTGAAAGTAAATGAAGATATCTAAAAATACCATATACATACATTGACTTATATTTAATCTGAATGATTTTATGAAAATATCATAGTATTTATTATGGAGGGCCCAATACTTGCATTTGAGAAACCACAGGGGAAAAAATTAGAAGCAATGTGTGCATATGTAGGATGGTAGAAGTAAAAGTGGAAAAATCTTGAAACTTATAAAAGTACTTGGAAAATTTTCATGCTGGAATTGTAAAGGCTAGGTTATAACCAGAATACCAAACATATAATGACAAAATTATGACAAATGAATGTATAAAATACTAAACCATGTAAAAAAATAAAATAATTGATAACATTGTAAGTACATGAAATATCAATGTTAGAAAAATCAAATGAAGATAAGGAAGTAAATTAATATAAGACCATGCTAAAAATGAGAATATAAATCAAAATATAAGATAAACATGTCAAACAAATCATGAAGAAAGAATAAATGACTGAAATTGAAATCTTAGTTAAGAGGTAAGACAAGCAAGTCAAGTGAAACATAAATAAAAACATGTAAGCATGTAAAATTTCCTATGTAAGATATCCATCTAAGTAGCAAGTGATACAATGATGAATATGATCACAAGGAGTTAAAATAATACTTTGAAAGGAACATGTCTATGATATGATAGTCATGTCACTAAGGAATCCGCACTAACCTACAAAGGATCTAACACAAGTGATAATGAAAGTAGCAAGTATCCCCAAAGAGGGGGAAAGTACATGGTCATCCCAAAAGAGGGGGGAAATAAATTAGATAATCATAAAGAGAATAATGGAAAGAATGACATAAATTTCTTAAAATTAAAATCAATGAAAAATCCAAAGGTGCTACTGAGAAACCATAAGGGAAACCAATGCCAAACATAATGTGATATAAAACCAAAGAACCAAAACAAAAATAATGGTGTAAATAAATTGAAATAAAATAAAAGGACCCAAAGGAAAAAATGGTGTAAGTAAAATTAAACTAAATTAAATTAAACACAAAAAAAGAAACATGAGACAAAAATAATGAGCAAAATATATAGTAATGTCTATATTAAAGATGAACATGTAAAATACAAAACTATGTGTCTTGAAAGGTTTCTTGAAGTTGATTTTATTTGTTATTATTTAATGTATAAAAAGAGTGGGCATCATAGGATGCCTCAAGGGGTAATTTTATATAGGGATGGGCATTAGAAGATCCCCTGACATCTGAATTGACATGTGCATAGGCATCATAAGATGCCCCAACATGCGATATGGAGTGAGGTGAAGTTGAAATGTTAAACAAAACTACATTGGACTGGCTGATGTAATTTGAGACATGAAAATGTGTTTATATATTAGATTTTAAGGATGTTTAAATTGACATAGGACATGCAAGATAGGTATAAAGATGTTTATAAGTTAAAGGATGAATAATTATGATGCACTTTAGAATAGGCATTTGAACTAGGTATTGCTTGTGTTCGTGTGCCTTAATAAGTTGAGGTTTGACAAATGAAACCACCCATATGAAGTTGTTCATATTCATTATCTTTTATCTATTGGTCATGGAATAAGGATCAACTATGGTTTGGATAATATTAGTGGATGAGGTGGAGGTATGGGGTAATTGTTGTTGATCATTAGGTGGGTGATGTTGATGTGTTTGTGATTCTTTAGATTGGGATTATGAGGCTCTAATATAGTATTGATAACATTATTGTGTAAGAGTATTGATATTTAAATGTGGACTAAACAAGAAGGTAGGGAGTAATAAGTGAATATCACAAGTCTCATGAGAATTACCTATTGTAGTATGCCACCAACAAAACTTATTAATATTGTACCATTTTAGAGGATGTTTAGAAGGATCAAATCTCATGGGTTTAAAGGGTGGAAACTTCTTCTTAAGTTATTCTAGACTCAAGGGAGGGTGGGTTGGGTTAAAATTAATTGAATCAGATGATCCCTTTTGAGGTTGGGTAGGGTTGGATGAATCATTGTTATGAGAAAACCATTGAAAATATTCTTTAGTAGTTACTTGAGGTGATTCAAATTGACTCATATGAAAGTCTTGCATTTTTTATTAGTCTAAGGCTTCTTCTAAAGGAAAACATCTAAATTTTGTATTGAAGAAGAGATTTAAGGGTGGTAACAAATAATTTTAAAATATTATCATCATTCATGTTATGGTTCACTTTGTGAGCTAGATAATTCCATCATTTGATGAAAGGGTGAGCAGATTCATTAGCTAGTTGCTTAGCATTGATGAAGTGGTTAAGGTTATTTTTAAGAAGATCATTGTGTTTAAATTATTTAAATATATCATTGACAAAATCCCATAGTTATAAGATGGAATGTTGGGGGAGTTTATTACACCATTCTAAAGCATCTCATGTGAATATTTTGACAAGAATTTTAGTAGTAGAAAAAGTCTTAGTCTAGACCCATTCCTCATAAAGATTACCAAAATATTTAAGAAAGATAGTAGTTTCCTTAACCCCATCACATGTATTATTTACAAAAATTTTACCAATATCTATGGATAAAACGAATGGATCTAAAGGTTCACTTTGAATATGTTGAAGCATTTTGTTATGTATGAGAGGTTGATGGATGATATATCCATTGGCATCTATACGAGGAGGAGGGAAAAATTATGATTTGTTTGAGTCATGATGACTTGAGGTAGTTGACTAGACATTTATAATATATGAGGTTTCATTCACATCATTTGATTACTATGAGTGATTTTTATATTGGTCATTTGTTAAATTATTTGATCAAGGAATTGAGTAGTTTCAATGAGAGGAGTAGGATTGTTGGATGGAGGAGGATTGTTGAGTGGAGGAGAATTGCAAACATTGTTATTAGGAGGAGGACTAGGGTGAGTAACTTGAATTGCATTACATTGTGTTTTACTTGAGGATGTAAAATTTAAGTTGCATGATGTCATAATTGGTTTTGGATTAGGAAGACATGAAGGGAGGAATTTAATAGTTTCATATGAAGTGATAAAATAAGTGAGATTCTTATCTAAATACTTGATTATGTAATGTTCTTAATTGACTATAATTTCAAAAGATGATATCATTATGAAATAAAACTAGGTTAATACCTATTGAACCAGGTTGTCCACCCACTGAACTAGGTTGACCACATACTGAATTAGGTTGGTGACTTACTAAAATAGGTAGGCCACTTATTGAACTAGGTCGGTCATCTACTGAACTAGGTCAACCACCTACCAAACTAGGTTGGCCACCTACCAAGCTATGTTGATCTCCTAGTGAACTAGATCAACCACCTATTGAACTAGGTCATCCACTTAATGAACTGTGTTATAAATCAAGACAAAGTGAAAATAAATGAAAAAATCAAGTGGCAAAAAATTAATTCATAATTTTTGAAAGAAAATGAACAAACATCCATCTCTTTTCAAATAAAAATTTTATATTAATTACTATGAATTTTTACTCCTTATTAGATTGAAGTGAAGGTCATATTTATAGAAATGGAAAAGTCCTAATATTTCCATAATTTTATCTGACAAGGTCATCTTGCACGACCTTATTTATAAAAAGTTATTGGTAGGCCTCGAACAAGGTCAAGAAAGCCAACTTATTTTCATAACATGTGCCATAACTTTGCTAATAGGGTTATCTAGGTTGACCTAGTAGGAAAAATGGATGACCTAGTAAGAAAAGTGCTCGACCTAATAGGAAAAGTGGTTGATCTAGTTATGGGCTATTGATAAGGGAAATAAATTAGGGGATAAAGGCATGAAATGTGCTAAAATAGGTAGTATATATAAAATAAACATTTATTTATAATTTGAAATTTAGATATGGACATATAACTTCTTATATATATGACATTTGAGAGTGTTTTAGGACCTCTAAGAGCTATAATACAAATTCTATGTTGCGGAGGGTCCTATTGGATTTCAGCTTTAGCTATATTTTAGGGTTTTGGTATTTTAGACCTAGCCATATTTCATGGTTTTAGAATTTTATGGAGACATCATAGGAGGTAAATGGATGGACACTCAAAGGAATCCAAAAAAATATTATGAATGATATTATTAAAAAATAATATTGGGAAGCACTAATGATCTACTAACCCCTTTCCTAGTGCATACTTTAAGGTGTGCACTCAGAGGACTAAAACTCAACAAGTTCCTTCAAAATAAAAGGTGATAATAAATACTAAAGTTTAAAAATATTGTGTATTTAATGTATCCTATATTTTTAGTCCTATGCTCCATTGATGTTATTACATATACATAATAGATTATAGTTTGCTTATCTATTATATATGACCCTTTTCCCTTGTGGATGATTGCAACATATCCATGTCCATTTAGTGAATGGACCTTGGTGCTTGTGTGTTATTGTGACATATTCATGTCCATTTATTGAATATCCCTTGGCCTTATGGTGTGTGTTTCTTGACCTTCTTTGATTTTGAGACATTATTATGTCATTTATGTGTTTTCCCTTGGCCCATTAAATGAAATTATGCTTGTATTTATGTTATTATTGAGATTGTTGAGTTTGATGAATGCCATGATTTTTATCTTGAATTATTTATTGTATAGGATTTTCTATTACAACTTATAATTTGAGTTTCATTGATACTTTTATGTAGACTTAAAACTTTAGGCCTTGACTTATATATTTTAGTGTAGACTTAATTTCATATATGGAAATTAACAACTTTTACATCACTAAAATATTTATTACAGAACACCTTCCATGATTTTAACTTCCTCAAAAATATAAAGTGTGTTGTACATAATCAGGTATATATTTTCTTTTACTCTAGTGATTTTATTTTTAGATACTTAAATTTGGTCATGAATACTTTATAATGTCTGTTTTGGCCCCTATTTACCTTAATTTACTTAAGACCTTAAATTGGTCTTATTTTTACACCTTACTCTATCTTAAGTACATTTATTCATACATTTCAAATTCCTAAGATCAAATGTTACCTTCCTAGGTTAGAATCGACTTGAATAGGTCAAGATCTCTAGTCGATTGGGAAATATATAGTTTGATCTTTCCCTTTACTAAAAAAAAATATTTTTCAAATTTGAACCTTTTATTACATGTTGATATGTATTTTTAAGATAGAGAGTTTGATGTTTCACCTCTTTGGATTACTATAACTGCACACTTAAGCCACTTCTACTACTTGTCAATTTCACTATTTGGGAATACATATAATATTGCAAATTGATCAATGCTAACCTTTTATTTATAAACTAATTATATTCACTTTAAATAACCCTTATCCAAGTCACAAGCCTATTCATGTAGTCAAGGCATCACTAGATCTATATGTGTATCATAGGAGCACTATCACAGTAAACACTCTAGGTGGAAGAATTACATGAGGATTGATTCCCTCTTTAAATTATTATGGATACATAGGTAGCATTTAATAATCTAAAGGGTGATTGGGATTAGATCAACCCATTACACTCCCCATTATCATTCAATAAGATTTTAGCTATCACAAGCCTAAGTGGGATTTCAACCTTGAAGAGGTCATTTACAAGTCATCTCTGCATAATTGAAGGTCTAAATTCCATATATAGTTATATTTTAATAAGGTGCACATGATTATACACTCAATTTTTTATTTATACCTAACATATTTTAAGAAATCACACATGGCTATTTTAAGGTCTAATAGCCATCTATTAGTCACACACAATTAACCTAACATGCACTAGTCAACTATTCTTCTTGTCTTCTATGATTTTTATGGTTAGCTTATTTCATTCATCTAATCTTTGTCCATTTTAGTAATTTACTTTCATTTTGATAGTTACAACTCAATTACAAAATTTTATACCCTTTAATTAATTTTTATCTTAATTAGAGTTAATATCCCAAATTTTAAATTATAATAAAATATCATTGCAATAAATTAGTCATACTTTTTTGTTACATTCAAATTTGTTTAATTTAGACATATATTATCTAAAATTAATTAGACTCACTATTTTTTCTTAATTAGACGACTAAATCCAAAATAAGGTAAAACAATAGCACACCATTCAAAAAAAACATCATTTTCTTGGTTATGTCTAAATTTTGGTAGCCACACTCATAGTAGTAATATCATCCATTTTACCAACAATAAAAATATTTTTTACCATCTGCAAGACATCATTTTAACCTCAAAAATCTTGGGAAATATTATATACTCCTCTCCTTAACCTGCATATATTTTTTTAGATGACTCCCTATTTTAAATATTTGATAAATACCTAATCATAGAATTGAAACACACAAACAACACTCAGTAATATTTTTAAAAGAAGAAATCAAAGCAAACTTACAATGTTTCCCATATTAGACAAAACCTCATTGTTAAAATCATTTAGTGACTCATAATTAATTAAACTTCTTAGATTATATGCCTTGAGGATCACATATACAAAGTTTGGAAACTCAAAAGCCTCATTTTTGTTGATATAAAAGCAAAAAAAAAATATACATAGATAGTAAAAAATATATAATGGTATCTAAAATGCTTTAATTTGTAGATATGTTATTGAAAGTTTAGGATGTAGATTACTAAAATGAATTCATTCTCAAGAGATATGTTCATCCCTTTGCCATAGTTTTTGTTTTTGATTTGAATGGATGAAAGCATAAATATCCTTCTACACCATCAGTGAATAACTTGGTCTAATCTCAACAAGTGTATTGTCCTCCATCCTCACTCGATCAAAATATCTAAGATGTAGTGTATACCATAACTTCAATTTAAAAACCAATAAATATGTCCAATTTGAAGATGTCAAAGCCACCAATAGCTTCCTTATAAACTCAACCATTTATTTTTATTCATGCAAAGAATACATTATACATCGATCTCTATGAGAACAATGGTTTCAAGACATGGATGATTATAAACAAATTTACCTGCATGGATCCTTTTCCACATTTATAAAACACCTCCCATTTTTGTGATTCCCTCATCCACATTTGTACATATCACAAGGGCACATTTAGGCTTGGAATTTGATACTAAAAATTTGAAAATGATTTTGGATTTATTTGGTTACTAAAAACACCTCTTCTTCATCCATTTTCTTCACTATCAATGGTTATCCTAGATTGGCCCTCAATCCTTGCTCTCTTAATCAACAACACTCATGGCTCAATCCTCGATCCTCATGTTTTGCCATTAATTTTTATTAATATACAAATAATTATTCCATCTAATTTAACATGAGACTTTATTTTAAGTTGTGATAAATTTGAATGGGCAATTTCAAGCTAACATTGCCATTAAGGCACCTTTAACATTTAACTCACCTAATTAAAGTCAGCCTTACGACACCCTTATGTCATACAAAGCATATTAAGAATCCTTTAACTCCACTTTTTAACATAATGTAAGTGTTATATGAAATTAAGAAATTTTTGTTGTGTTTTTAGGGGAAAGTTCCTAATAGTTGTGCATCCTAACTTTGGATAGCGAATCAAGGTGTCATAATAACATATTAGACTTCAAAATTTTTATTTTTTTTAATATGTCATCTTAACTATTTATAACTAAGGTTTTAAGGTCTATCATAGTATACATTTTATGATATAACCAATTTTATCATGAGAGGTTATAAAAGGCATTTTTTAAACCTATGACCAAAACTTAACCTTTGGAATACCAATAGTTATGCATTAGAGTATCAATACTTGAGTTTTAATTGTCAAGATATGATTGATTACTTTTAATTTTATATAATAAATGTTTAACAAGTATTACATACTACATTTTTAGCTTCTGGTACACTTTAATATTTATACACACTAATATATTTTGTCAATTAAACACATGTTAACAAAAACCATGTTCGATAATTGGAACATGCATAGCTATTGGGACCTTTCCCCTACTCTGATTTTAGTTTTCAAAATTAAAAAAAAAATGGAATCACTAATTAAGAAAACTTAAGGTCTGACATTAAAATCAACTTCAATGAGTCAAAATGTCATAGTGTATGGACACAATTTTTGGGCCATGCTATGAAATCTATCATGTTCATGCTTTGTCAAATTATGTTTGCACCCTAACTTTGGATAATGAATTAAGGTGTCATAATATCATATTATACTTTGAAATTTTTACTTATTTTAATATGTTGTCTTGAATAATTATAACTAAGGTTTTAAGGTCTATCATATTATACATTTTACGATATAACAATCTTTTATCATAAGAAGTCATAAAATGCATTTTTTAATCCTATGACAAAAACTTAACCTTTGGAGTACCAATAGTTGTGTATTAGAGTATCAATAATTGAGTCTTACTTGTCAAGATGTGATTGGTTAATTTTAATTTTATAAAATAAATGTTGAACAAGAATTAAATACTACATGTTTAGCTTTTGGTACACTTTAATATATATACACAACAATATATTCCATCAATAGAACACATGTTAATAAAATCCATGTTCAACAATTGGAACATGCACAAGTATTAGGACCATTCCCCTATATCATTTTAAAAATATGGAAACTTATTAGAGGAAGATAAGGTATAATGTATTTATTTAATTTTCAAGTTATAAATAATGATTTTTTTTAAAAATTTATTAAGAAAATTTCAAAATTTTTAAGATGTGTTTCAATACCAAATTTCATAACTATACAAGATAACAAGTGTTAATAGGTTAGAGAATGGTGTTTTCTTGTTATTTGATGTTAATGTTAAATTCCTATATAATGGTTTTTCAACTCATAGTAAGCTTTCCATCCAAAAAATAATAATTTATTGATTAATGAGGATCTAATTTAATTTATGATTAAGATCGATACACATACATTTATAAGAGGGAATCATCTCAAGATAATTATTATTTGATGAAATTGTATAGTTGGTTAACTTTCCATATTTGATAATCATTATTTTAGTTTTATCAACATTTATTATTAAATTAAACTTACTTCAAAATTATTGAAGGACATTTAACTATTTTTCTTAGTTAGATTAGGATGATTATTAGTGAGGAAAATGTTATCAACATAAATAATAACTTTGATTGTATAGTTGCGAAGTTTACTAATTTTACACAAAACCTATCCTATATTGTCAAATTGAGTTGTAGATCTTCTAAAATCACTTCTTCTTTGTTACAAACAATAATTAGTTCCAAATAACCTTGTAAAAATATAAAAATAGGGGTAGTTATGAGGGTCCTAACTCATTTATATCCCTATTCTTATGTAATTTAACAATTAACAATCATATTTAATCTAACAGTCAATCATTTGCAATATAAATGCCCCATCCTTTTATTTAGGTATGAGATGCAAAACACTAGTAGATTCTATATACTCCTTCACAATTTCAAGGATAGGTGAAATAAGTTGGGGGCATAAAAAAGAGGATGCATTTTTCATTGAAATAATATTTTCACTAACACACAAACAAGATTTTGTACTTTTGGATTGGTAATTATCAAACCTATAAACTATGTAGGCACTAAAAAAATAAAATGGCATGATGTGTAGTTATTAGATAAAAGTTAAGTGTTATACTTTAAATTTATTCTAGTAAATATAAGAAATTAAGCCCCCTTAGCATATTTTAGAATTTGTCTCATAGCTCCATGAGTTACCATTTAAGGAATATATTTTAAAAATATAATATGATCAGTATTTAGTCATTTTTAAGGATTTTAGTATTGAACATGAGGCTTTTAGGGTATAACTTTTTAATCCATGTCTATTTTAGGAAAACATATAGGCATTATTTAGTTTTTGGGGCATATAGGATTGATTTCTAACATTTTAAATGGATATAGGTATGCCAAAATTAAATTTGAAAAACCTCACATCTCCCACAAATAATGAGATTTTATCAAGGATAATAGATCACAAATTTCCCCAGGAACCTAATTGTGATTATATGATGTGATTTTGGTATCACTTAGCTATAATTTAGTCAACGATTGAACCAATTATTGTATTGAATCATTAAATGACATAATTTGGACCAATTTTGTCCTTGTGAATATATTTTCATCCATATGTTATGAACAAAGGCTTAATTGGCCCCGATTTCATTACTGAATAAACTATTTATGTGTTTTTTTTCAATTAGGGATATAATTGGGTTAATTTATTCTTATGAACATAAATGTAACTGTATGATGTGTTTAGTGCTTAATTATCCCCAATTTCATTATTTAATTGAACTAATTAATTGACTCATTCAATCAGGTATGTAGTTTAGTCTAATTTGATCTCTATGAACCTAATTATGACTATACAATTTGATTCATGGCTCAATTGGCATCGATTTAATAAGTTTTTAAACTAATTACTCAATTTATTAATACAAGGATGAAATTCGGGTCATGTGAACCTAATTTTGTCTATACAATGTGATTTTAGGATCAATTGCCCCCAATGTCATCACTAATTTAAATACTTCATCAATTTGTTCAATTAGGGATGTAATTTAGGATAATTTGAGCCACATGAACCCAATTAGGTGTATATGATTTGATTTTTGGATCAATTGGACCCAATTTTATTATTGATTGAACTAATTACTTGATTGGTTAAATTAATGATGTAATTTGAGCTAATGTCAGTCTCGTGAACATAAATACAATTATAATATTTCATTTTTTTCATAATTGCCCCTTATTTCATAATTGATTGAGCTAATTAATTGATTGGTTCAATAAAAGATATAATTTGGGTGAATTTGAGCCTTTTGAACCTAATTATGAATATACAATGTGGTATAGGGCTCAATATTGAGTGAACCACTTACATAATTTCTTCAATTAGTGATGCAATTTGGGTCAATTTTTGTATGTCAACCTAAGTGTGACTATATAATGTTATTTAAGATCAATTGGATCCAATTTCATCACTAATGGAACCAATTAATTTATTAGTTTAATTTTTAGTAACATTTAGGAAAAAATGAATCCCATGAACCTAATTATGATTATATGATGTAATTTGGGGCTCACTTAGCCTTAATTTAATCATTAATTGAGGCAATGATGAAATTAGAGATAATTAAGCCCCATTTCATAGTACCAATTAGCTTCACATGGATCAAATTTACCCAATTTACATCCCTAATTTTAAGAATCAAGTAATTGATTCAATCAACAATGAAATTAGGCTAATTGATCACAAAATTACATCATATAGTTGCAATTAGGTTTATTGGATTAAACTCAAGCCAAATTATGTCCTTGATTGATTCAATCGAGTAGTTGGTTGAATAAATGATGAAATTGGGGCTAATCAAGCCTTAAATAACTTTGTATAGAACCAATTAGATTCATAAGTATAAGATGTATGTAAATTGTATCCCTAATTGAACTAATTGAGTAATAGATTTAAAATGTGATAAAATTGCAATCAATTGAGCCCTAAATGACATTATATATTCCCAATTAGGTTAATGTGGATCAACTTAGCCAAAATTACATCCTTGATTGAACTAATCAAGTTGGTTCAATCAATAATGAAATTAGGACCAATAGAACCCCAAATGACATCATATAGTCATAATAAGGTTCAATTTGAACCAGATTATGTTTTTATTGAACCAACTAAGTAATTGATTCAATCAATCATGAAATTAGGGCCATTTTATCCCCAAACCACATTGTATAGTTTAAATTAGGTTTTCCTAGCTCAAATTGGACCAACTTATGTCCCTGATTGAACTAGTTGAGTAATTACTTTAATCAAATATGAAACTAGGCCAATCAAGCCACAATTCCCATCATATATTTTAAATTACACTCAAAGATAATCATTGGCATAAAATAAATCCCTAATTGAATAAATTTAGTAATTAGTTAAATCAATGATGAATTTGAGGCTTATGAATCCCCAAATCACATAATATGTTCACAATAAGTTTTATGTGGACCAAATTAACTCAATGTTAATCCTTGATTAAACCTAATCAGTAATTAGTTTGATTAATATGAAACTAGGGTCAATTAATCCACCAATGACATTGTATAATCATAATTAGATTCACTGGGATAAAATTGGCCCAAATTACATCCATGATTGAACCAATACAGTAATTAGTTCAATAAGTGATGAAATAATGACTAATTGATCCCCAAATGACATCCTATAGTGTAAATTATGTTCACAGAGATAAAAATTTCCCAAATGACATCCCTTATTGAACCAATCATTTAATTATTTTAATTAGTAATAAAACCAGGTTAATTACGCCTCAAATGATATCATATAATAGTAATTAGGTTCATGGGGATAAAATTAGCCCATATTTCATCATTGATTAGTTTAATTAAGTAATTAGTTCAATCATGATGAAATTGGGGCCAATTATGCCCCAAATGATATCATATAATAAGAATTAGATTCAATTCATTCAAATTGACCAAGATTGTATCTTTTATTAAAATAATTGAGTAATTGGTTCAATCAATGATGACATTGAGGCTAATTGAAATTGAATATTTAATTAAACCAATCAAGTAATTAGTTTAATCAATTATGAAATTGGGGCTAATTGAGCCCCAAATAACATTGTATAGTCATAATTATATTCACCTACATCAAATTGGCTAAAATTATGTCTTTGATTAAATAAATTGATTAATTGGTTCAATGAATGATGAAATTGGGGTCAATTAAGCCACAAATGACACTGCATAGTCATAATTAGGTTAATGGGCAAAAAATTATCCCAATTTGCATATCTGATTGAACCAATTAAGTAATTATTCTAATTACTAATGAAATTTGGGCCAATTAAACCCAAAATCACAACTTATAGTCATAATTAGGTTCACGAGTCTAAAATTTGCCTAAATTGCATCTCTAATTGATCCAATAAGGTAATTGGTTTGATCAATGATGAAATTGAGGTTAGTTGATTCTGAAATCACATCATATAGTATCAACTAGGTTCATGTGGTTTAAATTGGCCCAAATTGTGTCTTTGATTTAACAAATAGAGTAATTGGTTTAATTAGTGATGAAATTGGGGTTATTCAAGCCTCATATTACATTTTATAGTCACAATTAGGTTCATGGGACTAATATTGGCCCATATTGCATATTTGATTAAACCAATAAAATAATTAGTTTAATAAGTGATTAAATTAGTGTTAATTGAGCCTCAAATCACATTCTATTTTTATAATTAGGTTCATAGGTATCAAAATATCTAGAATTTTATTTCTTATTGTATCGATCATGTAAATATCTCAAAATGTTATGAACCTTAGATATAATCATGTAAATATACAAAAATACAATGGAGATCATCACAAAAAATACATTAGTGGGTCAATATGCCTAAATATGAAAGATATTTAAAATATAATGATAACCCTTAAGGTAGGGATATGGCATTCAATACTCCATTTGGAAATAAAAACTCCATAATTATACTTTAAATAGAAGATTCACAACTTAATTGATATTTACAATGATTGTCCATCCCTTATATATATATTCTCATTACTAATAATGTATGGGTAAATTCATACTACCTATGTAGGCTAACTCATTGTCCAATATAATTAATTATACATTTTTCCTATATATAATTAATTTTAAAATTATAGATATAACTAAGGGAGATGTGTTTCACATGTCAACATCTCCATCAAACCATATACATTATAATAATATCTATAAGTACATGAAATTCTATTCCACTTACTATGTTTCACTCTCAAAACATGAGAAGAAGCCAAATATTGACTACGCTTCAAATCATTTCACACTTGTCACCATGCTTAATCATTTAACTAACCGTAGTGATCTTGGTAGATGATATCTCTATGAACCTAATTCTCTATTCAATTTTGGTACTCTGATTCTAATAATCCATCCATAATAATAGTTATTATTCCTTGGCTTCCATGCATAGCCATAGTAATTATTCTTATGATTTCATGTATATCCATAGCGATTGTTGTTGTGGCACTCCATAACATGCATCCATGATTTTTTCCTCTAATGGTGCTGCAAGTGTCTATATACCTCAACCTTAGTATCATTTTATGATACTTTGACCTTTTCAAACCTTTATTCTTCTATTGCCTTTGTCTCTTAAGTACACAATTTATTTTTGCTTGTACATTTCTTCATTTTTTATTAATTTGAATCTTTTTAAGTGTTCTTCTTCACCATATTTATATTCTTTCTCATGTTTTGTAATGACCTTTCTTTGTTCTTTACTAAGATTGATATTTAACAAAGTGACCTTTCTTTTACCAAATCTTCATGAACTTATTTTGCACATTAATATTTATTGTTACCAAAGTATCTAACTAAATATATCCAAACCATCCTTATCTAGAGCATGAAAAGATGCATGTAATACATATTTGTCCATAAGAAGCTTCAAATCATCAAAAACTTAAACATACTTACCCTTTATTTGAGTATATTTGACTTTATTTGCTTAAACCTGTATTTGTTTGGCCAAGTTAATGATGATGAATTTATACCTATTCATTGGGTTTATAGATATAATAATAATATTTTTCTTAACGCATTCCTGAAATTGAAATATGAAAGCTTCTTCTTTGAAGATAATTTTTTTGAACTGTTAACCTCCATCTCTCCTTATTTTGATTCTTTATCTTATTGATAGTTATTAGCTAAAAACTTATTCTATTCTTTTTCTAAATCATCTTTCCTTTTTCAGTGTCCCATTTGACTTGGAAAGCTTGTTTCATTTTTCCCCATTAAAAAATAATTCCATTATTTTTCTATTCCAATATACCAACTTAATGGAGGACCATAATTAGATAAATGAAAAAAATTCATCACCAAAAATTTGAAATAAATGTTTCTTCTTAAATTTAAACCACCATTCTCAGGCATTGTCTCTATTAAAACATTAAAATTTCATAAAACTAGGGTTTCAAAATATTTGTATTCACTATATCTCCTTTCTTTAACAATATTTGAGAATTAAAATATTTATAAAATTAGATCTAAAAATTTTGTTTTAGTTTCAAAAGCCAGAACTTGATTTTGTTACCTCGAATAAAAGATATAATTTTTTTGTAGGACACATAAAAAATTTATCAAAAATTAAGGTCACAGGGTCAAGTTTAGATCACCATATCTCCCTTAATATTGTTCATAATCCTTAGTGTGACCACTTTCTATAAAACTATCAAAGTCCTCTTTCTAGCCACAAAAGAACTATTTGAATTAGATGTGTGTGTGAGAGGAGAATGATATTCTAAAAATTATTCACCTTCCTTAAAAAAAATATACAAAAAATAAAAATTCTTCCTTTTTTTCCAAATAAAAATTCTTCACATATAATCATGTAAATATATAGAAATATAATGGAGACCAACACAAAAAAAATATTATAGGGCCCAAATTCCTAAATATGAAATATATTCAACATTTAATGATAACCCTTAAGATAGGGATAAATCATGCAATACTCCTTTAGGAAGGAATATATCCACAATTATACTTCAAATATAAGACTCACAACATAATTCATATTTTATAATGATATCCCAACATTTATATAGGCATTTATTACTAATAATGGATGGTTAATTTTCTAATCCCTATGTATACCAACTCATTTCCTAATATAATTAATTTCACAAGTTATCCATATAATTAATTTTAAAAATCTACCCATATAACTAACTAGGAGGGATGTTTGTCACATGTCAACATCTTCATTAACCAATATACATTAGAATATCATATCTCTAGGCACATGACATAATCACTGATGAAACTGGGGAAATTCATCCTCAAATCAATTTATTTAGTTACAATTAAGTTTATGAGGATCAAACTTACCCAAAATGTGTCTTTGATTAAAATAATAACGTAATTAGTTTAATTAGTGATGAAAATAAGGCTAATTGAACCCTAATTCACATTGTATAGTTTGTAATTAGACTTATAAGAATTTAATTAACACAACTTATATCCATGATTGAACGAATTGAGAAATTTGCTCAATCATTGAATCAATTATGACCAAATGATACCCAATTCATGTTTTATAGTTAAAATTAGGTTCATAGGGAAATTTATGAGTCAATATCCTCAATAATCTCTCTTTGATGGCATAAGATGTTATTTTAATCATTTAGGACTTAACTCATGCAAATCCTATGTTGTTAAAGTGTTGATTATGTTGCTAATCTAGAATGAAAAATGGAAATGCTTGATTAAATTAAACTTTACTAAAATAGGAAGTGATAAAAGAAAAGGTACTTATCTAAAAATAAATAAACTTTTATGTGGATCACAAAACTAGAATAGGCTAGAGAGACTAGCAGACACCTTTTGTCTTCTAACTGTTTATTAAAATCTAGCCTCGAATAGTAGTTCCCATATTAGGATAGTAGCACCATGTGGCACTATTGTCCAATTATGGCACTAATTTACCTCTTGTAGGGACTGTCTAAAACTTTTAGGGAAGTTGTATGAGGTTTTAAAGGTCTTTTAGGTGGTTTTATGTCATTTAGGGGCTCACTTGTGTCATTATTTTAGTTAAATCTATTTCAAAACCCTAATGAATACATGGAAACATGAAAAAATAACCAAATTAAATGCAAAAAGGAAAGGAAAAATTGGGTTATGGGATGTTACAATCATGCAGAGTAGAAGCCCTATTGTCTTAGCTTCTACCTACATTAACCTAAATGTTTGAGGTCTTAGATCGTATATAGTTCTCCCATAGGGAATGTACACCATCAAATTGCATGATATGATGGAATTAATTTCACTTGGGCCCTTATTAGATCAAGCATGTAATGTCTAGATGTGATAAATAAGTATTATGTAGAGTATTGAGTTGTACTATTGATTGATTTTATGTAATTATGTGACAAAATAGTAAGTGCTAGATATAAAATGCCTTGTGAGGCTCTTAATATAGAAGGAACTTTGATTTGAGTATAAGACCTTGTTCACTAGATGGAAATTCATAAAAGAGGGATAAAAAATTAAGAGGAGGCTCATGAAAGGGTTAGGAATCAAACACGGGATGAAAGGCCTATCAGACACTAGATCCATTATTGGTTGCTAACACCATGTGACTCTACTATCCTAAAAGTGGTACTAATGTCCTAAGTATTAAAGCATATCTAAAACCAATCAAGATAGGCTAGGGGATCCTATGACTAGGAAAAGGTGACTTATGACTATTGGGGGTGTCATAAATAAGGAGAATAAAACATAAAAAATATTGAAAGACTCAAAATGACCATGAGAATAAGGATTATAATCATCACTAAGACCTTCATGTGAAAGAGCAATAAAAGACATAGTAATTGTGGGTTTTTGACCAAATTAGGGTGTTTACATTTGCCCCCCTTTTATTATAATAATTCAATGAAATGAAAGGACTAGAGTAAAAGAAAAAGAGGAACATATACCTATACTTACCTATATGAATGTGTTCTAGATTTGTCCCACTTGGATAGAGAAGTGGATAGGATTTGGAGCGCAATATATCAAGAAGAAAACCATGGTGTTGATTCCCCTTGTACTAGATCGGAATGGTGCATTGAATCATGAGGAACAAAACCCCCTATTTTTGCCCTCAATCTGATATATATACTAAATATGAGTAAATAAACTTAATGTGTCAAAAAATAAGGCTCACTTGCCCCCACTCCAATATCTAGATTGAATTTGAATATGTAAACTAAATGTGTGGAGAAAAAAGGATTGCTTGCCTCCACTTTGATATCTGGACTAAATTTGAGTATGTAAATTGAATATGTGGAGACAAAAGGCTTGCTTTCCCCCACTCGGATATTTGGATAGAATCTAAGTATGTAAATTGGGTTTATTGGAATGTTATGGATCAACTATTACAAACAATCCTATGACCTAAATTGGTGAAACCCTAGTGATGATACTAGTGATGATACTGCATGTAACCTGATAATCTAAAAATGGGTATCAAGGATGTGTGATCTATATTATGCCCCTTGATCCTGATATCTAAGTAACGTAGTTGTGTATTTGAATAACTATGTAAAGTGGTATATTTAATTAAAAAATACATATCTACATAACTTTATCTATGTAAACTATAAATCTATGTGAATCCAAATATCTGTATATATGAATATCTGTGTAAACCTATGTCTGTATATTTGAATATCTTTATATTTAAGTAAACCTATGTATTTGTATATCTAAATATCTCTATATTTGAGAATCTATGTAAACCTATGTGTCTATATGTTTGAATATCTATGTAAACTTATGTGGACCTATATATATGAATATCTGTAAAAACCTATGTATATGTATATCTAAATATCTATGTAAACATGTGTGTCTATATATCTAAATATATGTATACCTAAGAACCTATGTGTCTATATGTTTGAATATATATGCAAACCTATGTGTTTGTATATCTAAATATATGTGTAAACCTATGTACCTATATATATGAATACTTATATAAACCTGTGTGTCCAAATTTGTATCTAAGAAGACTATATATCTATGCAGACATATATATCTAAATCTCTATGAACCTATATATGTCTGAAGTAATTTGTGTATATTTAACCCATTTTTGGTGAGATAACAAAGACTATGGTGAGGGTTTGTAACCAAAAATGGTAATGATCAATTTTATTGGCATTAATTAGTAGGTGTGATGTTGTTTTAAGTGTGAATAGTGTATTTATTATGATAGATTTGATAATTAAATGTTTAAATGTTTAATTGATTAAATGTTCCTTCTATTTTGAGTTGATTTATGGTAATATCATTTTCATAATTTTTTAGAGTTAAAAGTGACTATAATATTTGTTTGACTACTATGGGGCATGACATGTTGATATCAATTCCAACGTGAAGGAAATGGTTTGAAAACCAAAGCTAAATTTCTCAAGATATCACACTAGTAATGGATTGGTATTAGTTGGTGAAATTGGCATACAAGGTCAACCTTAATAAGGTGGAATTTGATAAGTGTGACTTGAATAGGTCATTTGATTATTTAGGTAATTCATTTGGAGTATTTGAGTTGAGAGTAGTTGTTTATATGAGTTGGAGAAATATGCCAAGGATAAGAGTAACTAGTTTGACCCTCTACAAAGAGGTTAAGGCACAAATTCAAGCCATGAAGGAGGTTATCCTCACAAGGAGTCCAAATTATTTTCTATTTTTATTATTTATAATGTATTTTTATTTTTTTATTGAAAATATACTAGTTTAAGGCTTGTTTTGCCAAACTAGTGAAACTATCCTTATTTGTGCACTACTATCTAGGACTTGTCACTAATGTCCAAGAGGTGGTGTTACTATCCAATGCTATTGTCCTATATGCAATGATAGTGTCCAACATGCTAGGTTTGTAATGTTGATTACCATTGACTGGTTTATGATGTGTATTAGTATCTATTGGTTTTTATTTTTCATTGTTGATGCTTGATTTGGTTTTAATTTTATAGGTTGATGCCCATATGAGGGAGTTTCAAACTAGATGGATGATGGAGACCCTATAAGGTCTACCCCTGATAGATGCTGAGATGGTTGTGCTTGAG
This sequence comes from Torreya grandis, assembly GCA_037957365.1. Taxonomy (NCBI): domain Eukaryota; kingdom Viridiplantae; phylum Streptophyta; class Pinopsida; order Cupressales; family Taxaceae; genus Torreya; species Torreya grandis. The sequence continues at coordinate 210,778 of JARHVA010008502.1, read as the reverse complement.
ATATTATGATTGAGACATGTGGAATTCTTGGAGTTTATTCCCTAGGATAAGCACATGATAACTAAATTGTGTGAGAGATGGGATGCACATACATACACATTTTGGTTATTAACTGGGGAGATGATCATTACTATAAAATATGTATATCAGATTATGTGATTACTTATCTATAGATAGAGAGAAATACTATAGGAGGATATAGGTAATCAAGATAGACAATGGGATTCTAGGTATTTTTGAGCTATGGCAGTATGGAACCATTGTATAAGGAGCCATAGTGACATACTATTGACATTGATTTTTACTATCAAGGTTAACTAATTTAAGAAGTTATTAGCTATTTTTGTAGATTCATTTGTGGATATAAATGAGAGTGGGATGTTGATCTCCTATAAGATGCATGAGCTAGTATAGGATATAGAGGAATATGGTATTATGTATTCATGGGGTCATATGATGCTAGGACACATGTACAAGGACCTATACAGTTTCACAAAAGAGATGTGAGGTGGAGGGATTGGAAAATTGACATTATTATATTATTGGGCATATGAGAACATAGCAGTGAGCAAGTTGGTAGCATGTGTATAGGATGGTTGACCTCATCCATAGGTATTTGTAGAGAGGTGGACAAGGATGGGTCACATACCCAGGAGAAGTAATATATAGTGCCAACAATTGTTACATAGTTTGATAGCAGGGGATATTATCTCTAGGCCGTATAAGGGATATGAGGTATAGATTGAGGATGGTACTTAGATTAGACATATTTGAGTGAGTTGGTGGCCACATGATTATTGAGTCAATGTGTATGGGTAGTTTTAGTATGAGTGGGTCAAACAATAGTTTGGTGTACTTCAGGTTGTGCCCCCAGTACTAGTTATATGGTTGAGGAGTTCTTGGTCTCTTGTAAGGCCAAGTAGTAGTCTGAGGTTGTATATTATCAAGTTAAATTCTATTCCCTTGATAGAGTGGGATTTTGAGATTAATATACTAGATGTAGATGCTATGGGAGTGACTGATGCTTATACAACCTGATGGATAGATCATAAATGGGAAAATTTATTTCTGAGAAGTGTGACTATTATAGAGGATGTATTAGAGGTAGAGCCTCTTATGGATATCGATGGTAAATTATTATAGTGTGTTTTAATATTATGTGTATAGTTGGTTATTTATTTTTTGTGATTAGGAATTTTATTTATTTCATGGGCATGCGTAGGTTTAGGGGATGATAAGTATTGAGAGACCAATATTGAGTTGACACTCTACATATTGACATCTCAGATTCTTGATGATGTCATGGAGGATGGATTGATAGAGAGTAATCAATTTATCTAGTGTTCATTCTCATTTGTTTGACTGAAATGTGATAGCTACTGCAATATACAGATGAGTGGCTATAAATGGAAATGAGGCACATACAAAGTTTCATAGATGGACCATGCCTACACTTGATACTCTAGGTGGGGCTAGTATTCAGATATTAGTTGACTACATACATATTTAGTGATAGCATACAAAGTGTATGGTTGATTTGGGTATGTATCATGAGAAAGAGATTAGAAAGAGTCATTGATCTATTTCATGGAGAGAAAGAGAGCGAAGCCTCCATTTTTAGTCTGGATATGTCTGAGAGTGAGAGTGAGGGAGCTAGTCCTAGTGACCATGTCTACATCATTGAGTGATGGACTATATTTTTATTTAAACTATATTTTGATTTATGCATATGTATGTTTGTTGTTTAAATTAGCACTATGTATATTGGTATCTGGATCTAGTTATAATATATATGTTTATGGATGTTTATGCATATGTGTATTGGATTAGGATTTTTTATTTATTGGTGTAGGTTTTATATGTATTTCATAAGAGTTTTGTGTTTAGATCATGTGACTATCATATGCCCTATCTAAACTTGGATGGCATGGAGAACCAAAAACCATATTGTTCATGTTGTGTTGGTGTAGGAGACTATGAAACTAGAAATGCATGTGATACATCGTTGGTGGGTAGATGTGTAAACTCTGGAGTAAAGATCTTGATTGGTTGGTGTGCTTAAACTATAATTTGAGATTTATGATTTTAAATAAATATCTTGATCAGTGTATGAAGTAGAGCTATGTTATGATTTCTTTAGTTATTTCCATATATCTTTATTAGTATTTGAACTGATGTTGTGCCCTTAGCTTTTTAGTTATTTCCATATATCTTGATTGGTGTAAGAATTAAAACTATGATTTGATCTGTTTAGTTATTTACATGAAGGACAAAGTTACCACCATTTACTTGTTCCAAAGATTTTATGTTTGACAAAGATTTACACTTAACCAATGCAAAGTCATTGTACATGACAAAATAAAAAAAATATTCACAACTATATAGATATTAAATGACACTCTATCATTAAACTATATCCTCAACTCCTTAAAAAATAATTATTTATAAAAAAACAATTTAACACTTGTCTTCAAAGTATCTATATGGTATTTCAATTTGAATTTACATCTAGAATCAAATAAAAATATTTGCAAAGTCTAATAAGTTGTAAATTCAAAAATAAACATAAATTAAATACATAACTCTCTTCAATAAACTATGTTTAACATATTTAAAATCTTAATAATTAATTTATTGTTTTATACATCATTCATTCTTGAAATAATTTATATTGATAATAAATATGATTCCAACCGATACAACTCAAAATACTCTCTAACAATTATAATAAACACTTGATCCTACACAACCTTTGTTTGTAGTACCATTCCACATCACATAAAAGTTAAAAGGGCATACGTCATGCAAGCTTACTTGAAATTTTTAGATCCACCTTTTACCAATCCCTTGGAGAGAAACCTAAGCAAAGACAATATCAAAATTGATATAGTCTGGGTTAGTGCTTATCTGGGTGGTGATAGTTTCAAAAGCTACTCAACTACACTTTTGAAGCTCAAAGATCTCCTTGTTAAATTCCCAAGATGGGCCCAAATGATGAGCCCAAATGACAAAGATAGACAAAGAAGTGAGCAAGGAAGAAGGGATAATATATCAATAAATTCAATTTTATGAACACTATTCACAAATTATATAGAGGCATAAATTAAATATAAAGTAAATAAGTTGATAGTTTAGTTGAGAACTATCATCAATTTAAATACAAAAAATTAAATGGAAAATATCAATAGAAAAGTAGGAAGAAATAATCTATATGTGGCTCAAGAAAAGTGAAGATAGGGTAGTATTATATTATAAATTGCTTGCCCTATGTAAAGATATTATAATCAATCACAAAGATACACTAATGGTTGATTCATTTACCAACTTCTTCAAGGAGAATTAAAAAAAAAAAAAAAAATAACTTATCACCAAAATAAATACTAATATATTTAGCTTGTAAAAGAAATAGCACATAGATGTACATATGACATAAATTATATAGTACTTACTTCTATTGGTTACTTTACAATTGTATTATATTTTCTTTGGTCTTGTAGATATTATTTTAAAAAACCATTCATTTATTCATGTGTTTGATTGAGGGTACCATCTAACACAACTTTGTTTGGAATCTTGAACCTTGTCTGACCCATGCTACAAACTAGATCAAGTGGTCAAATGATGTAATCACTTCCACCGCCTCCTTTATACGACACTGTGGAAAACAAGTAGAAATAGTTTTAAAATGATAATGATGCCTTGTTCAAATAATTTTAGAGGGTTATGATGCAACTCGAGAAAAGCTCATTTGATACACAGTTGTAGACTATGGCTGCGAGCTTGTAAAATGCCACATTGCCAAATGAGATTAGATATGAGATAGTTAACACTAGTTCAAAATGGGAAATGCCTCCAAATATATATATTTTAAAATATTTAAAGGGTCAAACAAGTCAAAGAGTATATCAAAGCCATAAAATCTACATATGATGATGTTACCACATTATTTTATCAAAATTTAGCTTAATATATGAACTAACACTAATTGAGATAAACTAAATGGAATAAAAAAAATATTGAAAATGAAATTTTAACAAGCATATGACAATAAAAGACTAAATTTGATAAAGTACAAATGATTGAAAGAATAATAACCATGAAATAAAATGGAAAACTTAGCTATTTATACCTCAGATTTGACTGTGTTGATTGATAAATGGATGAAACAGAAAAATAGGAACAGAATATGTAAGTGCCCAAAAGCGGGAATTGAAATTGAAGAAGGAAAAAATTGGCCAACTTACGAAAAGATCAGATACCCTTATTGCCCCAAATTGGGTGATCATGTCTTCTGCTAAAAAGTAGAAAATTAGGTCATGATCATTTATAGAAACTTAAATTAGGTTTATATGTGTATATTTGACCTTCAAAAGTGTGCAAAAGACCTGAAAATAGCTTCTCCAAGGTTGAAATTCTAATAGGGCACATAATGATTGAAAACTTGAAAATATAAAAAGGTAGAGTGTAATTGGCCTCATTTGACCCTAATCACCCCCATGATGATTGAACACTACCTATGTATCTTATACATCAAAGAGGGAATCAATCCCACATATAGTGCTTTGTGAAATTGTGTTCTTTTGAATATATAAATGCATCTAGAAATAGATTGATTACCTAATCATGATTTGATTTTCACTGGATAAAACATGCTTTTGACTTGGTTGAACACTGCTTCAAATAATTAGAATCATAATTAGGAAGAATAGGGAAGTTTTTCTCAATGTGTAATAGTGTAACTATGCCTCTATATTGAGCTTTCCAAGTGTTGAAATGAGTGACTTGAGTGTGTCTTTATAATAATAAAAAATAAGAAAACCTTATGCTTCATGCCTTAAAAGTATGAACCAAATAGTAAGAGAGGGACTAAATTTGAAACACTAATCATTAGAGGGGAAAAGGATAGAAACAACCCATAGGGGGAAATCCTAATAACATTATTGTCCATATTGATAAATTTTATCCTGACATGAAACATGTAAAATTTTGGTCTTGGATTGGTCATACAAATGCTTAAAGGTATTTTTAAAAATTTGGTCAATTTTTCAAGTGAGAGATAATAATTTAAAAAATAAAATAGGTCTAAATAGGTGCTTATGATAAAATGAGGTGGTAAAATAGGTACTAATTATGTGCACATTTCAATTAAAGTGAAATAGGGATAAAAATGACATAACCAAGTATTCATGACCAAATTTAGATTACTACATTTGCCCCATCCCTCTCCCATCCCCACTTAGTCTATAGATGAATTGATAGAGAAGGAAAGATATACCTTAGTGTAGAAAACACACTTTGTCTTTGAGATGATACTCCAATCGTGCAAAGAACTATAGTTTTGAAAACATTTTACGAAAGGTTCTTTTGAAAACTGAAATTTGAAAAATCCTGAATTTGAAAATTATTTGCATTTGAAAATTTTACAGTGTTTTAATTTTGAAATTTTAAAATTGAAAAGAGATCAAGGGAGGAATATATGTGTATGTGTGAAACCAATGTTTGCTTCTATTAATTTTCTTGGAGATGATGCTTATTTAAGCATTGAGTAATTGATGCTTCCCATGAACCACTTGGAGAAGTTGGTTCCTTAAATGAACTGATGGATAATTTGAGGGTGATCGAACCCCAAATTTAACTTTCACTTTTTAAAATATATAACACCCATTAAGGGATGAAAAAACCTCAATTTAAATTAGATGGTCTTTGTAATCCCAAGGTGTGAAATGGGTTTAAATCCAAAATGTATTCATAGATAGATGTGAGGAACCTTCTACATAGATTTATGAATTATATAAAATAATTGAATAATAAAATAAACTTCAAAAAATAACTCAAAATAATTCAAATATTTTATATTGATCATAGGCCACTTCGAGGGGAAACCTCCTTTGATCATGCTTAATAAAATAATATTCGTGGATGCCTTCATCGGGCCTTAACACTTACCTAAATACTAAATCTATTATAACAACTAATATTTCCCATGCATGTGGGATAATTTAAATATGCTAAAGGGATGACTTACAAATCATATGCATCCATAGTGATTAATACACCAATAATGCAAAGAAAAGGGTAGGACAAGGGTTCTTAACATCCTCTCCTCAGAAAAAGCTTTGTCCTCAAAGCTTCAGATGTGGGAATTGTTGTTGAATTTGGAATAATGGTTCCCATATGGAATCTTCTAGTTGAATGTCGTGCCACAAGATTAAGAATTTCATGATAGAGTGGGAGTGAAGTTGGTAAGTGTGCCTACATAGGAAAGCTTCTAATTTGAGAAGGATGGAGACTTGATTATCAAGTTTGGGTAAAACTATCTGCACTTTGATGGTAGTTCTAAGAACTTTCTTCAAATAGGAGACATGAAGGACTAGGTTAATTTAGGAGGAAGGTGGAAGCTCAAAATTGTAAGTAATAGACCTAATATGCTGAAGAACATTATATAGCCCACAAAAATTTGGGTCAAGCTTATGACACCCTTTTAGTTTCAAAGATGATTGCTTATATGGCTGAAAATGAAGAAAAACCATATCACCAAGTTGAAAAGTGCACTTAGAGCAGTGTTAATCTACCTACTACTTCATTTAGTTCTATGCCAGATGGAGGTTATCCCATAAGGTGCTAAAAATTTGATCTTGATGGTAGAGAATAGTATCGATTGCCTAAACTAGGGAACTGTTGGGTGTATATGGGAGAAGTGTTGGGGGCACTTGACCATAAAGTACTTCATATGGAGTCACTTTAGTAGAAGTGTGGTAGGAGGTATTATACCACCATTCTAAGAGGGGGAGACACTTGGACATTAGTGCTATTTTTTTAATTCAAAGCAACAAAGCAATATTTTCAAAAAATTGTTAATAATTTATGTCTGGTCATCTGTTTGGGGATGATACTTGGAATTCATCTTCAGTTGTGTGCTTGTGCATTGGAATAGCTCTATTTAAAAATGGCTAGTGCAAGTTTCATCATGATTAGAGATAATTGAAGAAAGGATTCCATGAAGACATAAGATCTGATCTAAGAAAACTTGTGTGACCATGGAGGTTGTATAAGGGTGGTTAAGGGCACAAAAATGAATGTATTTAGAGAGATAATCTACCACGACTAGGATCACTATTTTGCCTCCAAATTTATGGAGCCCCTCAATGAAATCCATAGAAATATTAATCCAAATCCTAGTAGGAATAGGCAAGGGCTTAAAAAAATAAAAAATCACTATGGTTTCACCTTTGTTGTGTTGGTAGGTATCACATTTGAATACCATCTATTTAATTTCTCCTTTCATCCCCTTATAGAAGAAGTTTTGATGTTCCCACTCATATGTTTTGAGAAATATTGAGTGCCCTACTAATGGATAAGCATGGATTTCATAGAATACATCCTGATGAAGGTATATGCTATTGAGAATGATGAAATGAACCTTATAACATAGAGAAGCACCATCCCATGAATAATGTGGTACTATAGAGGGGTTAATGGTCAATTTTTGAATGAGGTGGTTTAAAGAGGGATCATGTGCATACCCTTGGTGTATAGATTCAAAATAGTTTTTAATGGGCATGAAGATGGAAAAAAGGGAAGTCTAGTCCTCAAACATGCGTGAGAGAGCATTTACCATGACATTGTCTTTACCCTTACTGTAATTGATCTCATAATCATAGCCCATGAGTTTTATAACCCATTTATATTGTGTTGAGGATGAGACCCATTATTCTATGAATTATTTCAAACTCTGGTGATCTATTTTAATGCAAAAATGATTCCCAAGTATGGCCACCATTTTTGTACTACATGTAGAATTTCCATCATTTCCATTTTGTATGTTGACAAAGCACAATTTCATCCAGAAAGGGATTTGATAGTGAAAGGAATGGGATGAAATTCTTGGAGAAAAACATCACCTAAAACATTACCACATGTATCACTTTTGATGGTGAAAGTTTTGGTGAAATTTGGCATGGCCAAAACTAGTGTGCTACACATAGCCTATATGAGTACCACAAATGCCTAGTTAGCTATAGAATCCCATGTAAATGCATCCTTTTTCAATAAGGAAGTCAAGGGAGTCATAATATTGCCATAATCTTTGACTAAATTACAGTAGTATCATGTAAGGCTAAGGAAGCCATGAGGGCTCTTAAAGGTTGTTGGTCAAGGATAATGTTGAATGGCAATGGTTTTTTGTGGATCCATGCAGACCCCATCAGCTAAAATAATGTTCCCTAAATATTTAACTTCCTCTTGACCAAAAGAACACTTGGATTACTTGGCACATAATTGATTCTTTGATAGAAGTTGTAATGCCCTAGAAAGATGCTAGAGATGCTTGACCCATGTGTGGGAATTTATAAGTCCAAATGGCATGAGAAAGAATTCATAGTGACCCTCATGAGTATAGAAGGTTGTCTTTGGAATGTCATTAGCATACAGATGGATCTGATGATAGCCAAAATGAAGATCCAATTTGGATAAAAAATTTTCCCTATAGAGCTCATCAATGACTAGAATTAGAAATTAATCTTTGATAGTGATGTGGTTAAGGGCATAAAAGTCAATGTAGATATGCCATGACCCATATTTTTTATGGATAAGAAGCACTAGGGAGGAGTATGGGCTGGTGCTGGGTCGAATAACTCTAGACTTGAGGAGTTCTCATACTAACTACTTAATCTCAGTCTTTTGTAGATGGGGATAATAGTATGGCTAGATGTTAGGTTAGATGCTTACTAGGAGCGAGATGCATAGATAGAATGAAGATCTAATTTAGATAAAAAATTTGCCCCATAGAGATCATCAAGGAGCTCATCAATGACTATAATTGGAAAATTTTCTTTGATAGCGAGGTGGTTAAGGGCATAAAAGTTAATGCAGAGGTGCCATGACCCATACTTTTTATGGACAAAAAGCAATATGGAGGAGTATGGGATGGTGTTGGGTCGAATAACTCAAACTTAAGGAGTTCTCATAATAGATACTTAATCTAAATCTTTTGTAGATGGGGATAACGGTATGGCCAGATGTTAGGTGGGATGCTTCTTGGAAGGGAAAAGATGTGATCATCTTCAGGATGTGAATGGGGAAAACCCACTAGCTCTATAAAAATGGTTTCATGCTTATCGAGGATGACATAAAAATTAAAAAGGTAGTTATTAGTAACAAGGAGTTGGATTTGGATGGAGTGTAGCTAGATAATGACCCCATGTGAGCCTTTCTTTAGAATATTTTCCATGTGAAGGGAACTGAAGATGTTATCATATCTTGGAAATAACCCTTTTAAGGTGTGATTATGGCCATTATCTATGAATTACATCCAAAGCTCAGATAAGTCCCATAGAATAGGTCCAAATGTGTAGATCCACTACACCCCTAAGAACACATCACATCTCCCAAAGGAAGGGCAAACATATCTAAGTGAAGAGTGTAATCACCTATTACAATATGCACATTTTGACACTTTCTTTTACATAGCAATGTTCCCCCATTAGCAGTCATGAATTTAAATCTAGAACAAGGATTTATAAAGCACTTTGCATGCTTAGTAATGTGAGGATTGATGAAATTATGTGTGATGCCAGATTCAATAAGGATTATTAGAGGTATATTTTTAAATAACCCCTTAACCTTCATGGTTTGAGGGGTGGTAACACTTATGAGTACATGTATATAGATATCGGGTTGGTTCTTCTAAGCCATTGGCTCATCAAAGGGGCTTTGTTCTACTTGAGCATCCTAGAATTCTTGGATATCAAGCTTACTATCCTTCTCTAGTAGTGATTCCAAATCTAGAAAGTAGAGATTTTGTGTGATGCACTAGTGACCCTAAACTCATTTGTCATCACAATTATAGCATAATGTTTTCTCATTATGAGCCCACATCTCTACCTTAGTAAGACACTTGACCAGTGTGGTTATGGATATGTTTGAGACTGAGAGTGAGGGAGCTAGTCCTAGTGGCCATGTATGCATCATTTAGTGATGGAATATATTTTTATTTAATCTATATTTTGAGTTGTGTATATGGAGGTTTTTTTAAAAATTGGAACTATGTATATTGGTATCTGGATCTGGTTATATTTTATATGTTTATATGTGTTTTACTGGTTTGATGGATTTAAATGATGATATTTGTATATTATTTTTATTGAAGTAGAGATAATTAATTTGTATCTTGTTTATGAATGTTTATGCATGTGTACTGGATTAGGATTTTTTATTTATTAGTATAGGTTTTTCATGTACTTTGTAAGATTTTTGTGTGTAGATCGTGTGACTGTTGTATGCCCTATCTAAACCCAGATGGCATGGAAAACCAACAACCATATTTCTCATGATATTTTGGTGTAGGAGACTATGAAATTGGAATTATGTGTGATACACTGTTAGTGGGTAGATGTGTACTCTAGAGCAAAGATCTTGATTAGTTGGTGTGCTTAAAATGTACTCTGAGCTATATGATTTATGGAAAATGCCTTGATTGGTGTATGAACTAGAGTTATGTTTTGATTTATGTAGTTATGTCCATATATATTTTTTGGTATTTGAATTAATGTTGTGCCCTTAACTTTGTAATTATTTCATATTGTAAGAACTGAAACCATATTTTGATCTCTATAGTTATTTCCATATATCTTTATTGGTGTTTTAATTGATTTTGTGCCCTTACCTTTGTAGTTATTTCTATATATCTTGATTGGTGTACAAACTAATGTTATGTTCTGATCTTTTTGAATTGGTTTCCATCTTTACTAAAAATGTGGTGCACAAGATCACTCATATGTAGGTGTCCTAGAAACCACATGGATCATATGATGCATAACCATGGATCATTAAAATTAACAACCTAGGATAACTCTATCATAGAGGAGTATGATCAAGGAGAGTGTGGAAAATGAGATCTCGATGCCCATTGTGTAAATTATATAATTCCTTGATTGGTATATTGGTCAATGCAAGCTCGAAGTGCATAACAATGGTCATATCAATGTCTATTTATCTTGTAAAAATTACAATATGGATTATGTGGTATCTTGTGCAAATGGTATGGTGGATGATGATTAATAGGAGGAAGTGTGATCATCTCCCTATCTAATAGTGTAAGCAAAATGTCATGAGGCCCATCCTTATCTAAAAAATGTATAACCCCTCTATGTGTATCCTATGTTCTGCTCACCATAGGAGGTGCTTTGTAAAGTGACTCTTTTCCCTTATTGATTATCTTTATCAGTTGTTTTTATTCCACTAATTTCAAAATTAGAAGTGGAGTAAGCATTTGTACCATGTTATATGATTGTGGCTCTAAGGGGCCTACATCCAAATTTGCCTCTGAATGTGTAACTACTAGTCTTAAATTTTGATCTAATGTTATAGCTGTATTACATAGATGCCAAAATCATTTTGATGTCTGATATAGTAATGTATCCTTAAGAGGAAAAAATAATCCTTTGGTAAAGATTTATTGTACCTCTAAATCTGTCAATTGATAAATCAACTAATTCAAAAAAGAATTGAATCTTAAAATGTATTTAGATGTTGGATCTATCTCACCCTGGTGTAATGAAGGTAACCTTCATGTGTGACTCGAGGTCCCTTACTCTGTATGTAGTGCTTGAGAAAGACTATTTTTAACTCCTCATATGTGTGTAGTGACCCACTAGGGATTATATTCTAGAACCAATTTAGTGCTTCCCCATATAAGGAATTTGGTAATAATTGTAGTAGAGTCAACTTATTAATAACATGTTCCATGGTTTTCTCATAATCTTGAATGTGAAACTATGGATCTCCATGACCATCAAATATAGGTAACACTAGTATCTGAAAGTTGTGTGGCAATCTTATAGTAGAGATTCTACATGGAATAGGATTACCAATATAACATTAGAATCAACCCAAGATTGATATGTTTTATTCTTTAAAGTGAGATGGTGTACTTGTTACAAATTACCCACAACATGTTTCAAGGAAATTAACACTTATGAAGGTATATTATCATCATCAAGGGGTTTATTTAATACTTGAAATTGTTATTTATCTTAGCCATTGGTATATTATACTGGAAACCATTTTTAGGGAGGGTTAGTTTGCTCTTTGTAACCTTTTGAGGTGTGATAGTTGGGACCTAGTTAGAGTTAAATGAGATATCACCCTCATTTAGGTTAGCTTGAGACATAGGTTCTACTATAGTAAGGGGGTTAAGGGAGATTCATTAGTATCTCTTATATTATTAAGTTGTAAAGAAGTATTATATTCTAATTAAATAGAAAGTACTTTATTGTTAAGTAAATTTAAATTATGAACATAAGAATAAGTGTGTGTGTGTGTGTGTGTGTGTGTTTACATGTGACCTAGTATTGATCCAGACAACAATTTGGGTGACCATTAGGGTGACAGTTAATTCCTTGAGGTGACCATTTGGGTGACAGTTAATTCCTCAAATTTTGTATTATCTTCATTCTTTGAAGTCAAATTGTCGGTCATAGTTATTTCCTCGAGCCATTATGTCCTTGAGCATTGTATTGTTTTAATTCTTGGATGTCAAATTGTCGGTGACAGTTATTTCCTTGAGCCACTCAATCCCTTGATATTTTCAAAATATGTATAAATGCATTATAACCCAAAATGGGAAGGCAGACATCTCTTCCTAGAGATAAGCCTATATTTGTATTGCAATTTTTGAGTAATACGACATCTCTTCTCTGAGAATTCATTGTTATTGTGTTATTTCTATGCTATTTAAGTATTTATCAACCATAACTTCTAAGTTTTGGATCAGTGGTATCAGAACGGTTTGTCTTGATAGTGTATGATCTCGAGGACGAGGTCAGGATACAAGAAACTTGGGTGGGAAGCGACAGAGCTTCCAAACATTCCACCTGTGCACCCCAAACAACTTCAAATGGCGGATGACACTGAGACATCTGATCCTTTCAAGGAAATGGTGAATGAAGCCCTCCAATGGCAACAAGCATAGATGCTACAATAATTTGCTCAAATTCTTCAAATACTTCTGATGGGAAATTTTGGCTCCACGACTACACATCTTGGCTCCTCATCGAGGTAACTTCCTTTCAGTGCCCCAATACCCTTCAAGGTTCAGGTAAATTTTGATATTCCCACATTTGAAGGCAAAATCAATGTTGATGCAGTGTAAAATTGGTTGGATCAACTGTCTTCCTACTTCTTTATAAATAAGTTCACCGATGGAGAAAAGATCACTTTTGCTCTTTTGAAATCATCATTGCTCATGAAAAACTGGTGGGAAGTGTACAAAAAGAGGTTAAGTACGGATATCATTGGCCTTGGGGTGGAACCTACCTGGGATGATTTAATGGAAGAAGTAAAAGAAGAATGTTATCCCATCAGAGCGTATGATGATTTGTACATATAGTGGCAACAACTTTGCCAAGGCAAGGACCAATCTGCTCAAAATTACACAGACACTTTTCAATATTTGTCTGCAAGACTGGGCATTCAAGAAAGTGAGAAACATAAAACTCTCAAATATTATGGTGGACTATAATGGTACATACGGGGGGAAATGGAACTCTTCAATTTGGAAACCCTTAGTGAGGCATATAAATTTGCAGTGAAGATTGAATAGAAGCATGGTAGGAAGAATACGAAGAGTCAACCTTCAAAATGGAAAAGTGACAAGGAAGGTCAAACATGAGGCCAAAATTGGAAGCAAAAGGAGTTTCAAGATAAGAAATCCCAGAAGGGGAAGGCTAGAAAATGGTGTGATTACTGAAAAATTGGGACTCACTCCAAAGAAGAATGTCGAGCCATCAAGCCACTGCTCTCTGAGTCATAATTCTTGACATCTACTACTATGCCTCATACACAACCCACAATCAAAGAGGATGAAGAAGAAATTGTAGATGTTGAGCCTAACACCATCGTCGCTTCATCACAGACCCATGAGGAAAGACTAGATGACAAAGAAAGATTGTTTCACTCTAAATTATGGGTAAAAGGTAAGCCTCTGCATTTCATTCTTGATAGTGCGAGTCAAAAGAATTTAATCTCTGCTAAAGTTGTGAAAAGTCTAGATCTATCCATGAAGCCTCATCCAAATACCTATAGTATTGGATGGTTGAGCCCAGGGAGAGACCTTTGTGTCACCCATAAGTGTCTTCTTTCATATGCTATAAAACCATTCCAAGATGAAGTCTTGTGTGATGTGGTCAATCTAGATGTTTATGATGTACTCCTTGGTTAGTCATTCATGTATGAGCGACATGGCATCTATGAATCACAAACCTGAAGGATCACCCTCACTCTTGGAACATATTGCTATAGGGTACCAGAGGTACCACCTCCCACATCTATCTCCCTGATCAGTGCTAAACAATGTAAGAGATTGGTGGAGAAGACAAAGCAATTTGTTCTCATGGTGGTCAAACCATAGAAATCCAAGGAGGTTGATGTTGCAGTCCTAACTACACAATAACAAAAGCTGATAGGATGAATCATAGGAGAATATGATGACTTATTCAAGTCACCCACAGGAGTTCCACTGTATTGCTAGGTAAAACATTTTATCAATCTAATCCCAGGATCACCTTTGCCTAACCATCCTGTGTATTGCAGATTAGTTTTGGAGAATGATGAGATAAAAAGATGGATTCAAGAATTGATCCAAAGGGGTCACATCAGGCCAAGCTCTTCACCTTGTGGTAGCCCAATCATCTTGGCACTAAAGAAAGATGGAACATGGAGGCTTTGCATTGACTACCAAGCCTTGCATAAAACTTCTGTGAGGAATCACTACCCTCTCCCCATAATTGATGACCTGCTAGACCAGCTCTGTGGTGTGAAGTTCTTCACCAAAATTGATCTCAAATTTGGTTATCGCCAAATTACCATCGATCCCATTGATGTCTGGAAAATTTCATTCAAATCTAAGGAGGGGCTCTTTGAATGGTTGGTTATGCCTTTTGTCCTAACTAACGCACCTGCAACCTTCATGAGGATGATGGATGACATCCTACAACCTTTCACCAATTCATTCATGGTTGTCTACTTAGATGACATACTCATTTATAGTAAAACATGGGAAGAACATTTGCAACATGTCTGTAAGGTGCTTTAAACTCTTCGAGAGCACAAGTTGTACGCAAATCTTGACAAATGCACATTCATAATGACAACAATTTAGTACCTTAGGTACGTTGTGAATGAGGAAGGGGTCCATGTTGATCCAAAAAATATTTGGGTCATTTGAGAATGGCCCACACTAAGGACCCTCACAGAGCTTCACAGCTTTTTGGGTCTTGCAAATTTATACCATAGGTTTGTTCTTGGATTTTCACATGTTTCTTGGTCACTAACCCAAGTGACTAAAGGAAGAGATAAAGTTATATTTCAATGGGGTGAAATATAACAAAGGGAATTTGATAATTTTAAGTACAAACTCTACTCAGCCCCTATTCTTGCCTTGCCAGATTTGCATCAGTCATTTGAGTTAATGACAAATGCATCTGAATATGCCATGGGAGCTATCATCATGCAACATGGCCATCTTTTGCATACCATAGTGAAACTTTCATTGATACAGTCAAGAAATATCCAACATATGATAAGGAGCTCTATGCCATTATATAAGCCTAAAAACACTGGAAACTCTACATCTGGGGGAAAGAGACGGTCATCCACACTGACCACAAACCATTGGAATTCATCTAGACATAAAGCAAACTACAAAATGAGAGGCACCAAAAGTGGGCCACATATCTTCATCAATTACACCTAATAATCAAACACAAAAATGGGAGCTCAAATACAGTTGCAAGCTGTTTGAGCTGCCCACCAATTACTACACTCACAATAGTTCTTGACCTATGCGGACATGAGACTGCCACTTGGGGTGCTCTGTATGAAGTAGATCCTACCTTTGCTGACACATATCAAGTGCTCCAAAAAGGTGAACATGTTTTTGAATTCTATTTGAAAGATAATGTCCTCTGCCATATGGGGCACATCTATGTTCTTGTTGTAGATCAATAAAAGATGCTATGGGAAGCACACTTCAGTAGGATAGATGGACACTTTGGTATCAAAAAAACATTGGCAGTTCTTCAAAAACACTTCTTCTGGCCCCATATGTAGAAATATGTTGAAATATATCTCAAATCTTGCACCCTATGTGAAATAGCCAAGCCAACAAATAAGAAGCAAGGATTGTACATGCCATTACCAGAACCAACTAGGCCTTGGGAATCCGTCTCAATAGATTTTCTCTCAGGTTTGCCCACTTCCAAACATGGCAAGGACTGTATTTTTTTGGTAGTTGATCATTTTTCAAAAATGGCTATCATGCTTGCTTGTAAGAAAAATATATTTGTTGAGGAAACTGCTTAACTATATTTTAGTCATGTATGGCTCCATTTTGGTCTCCCCAAGTCCATTGTCTCATATCGAGATAGCAAGTTCCTAAGCATCTTTTGGTCCACTCTATGGAAGATGATGGATACTAAGCTGATGAAGTCCACAACCTTCCATCCATAGACTGATGGTTAGACAGAGGTGATAAACCACTTGATTGTTCACATGATTCAGATGTATCACTCCAAACATCCATGCATATGGGATGACGAACTTCCTTTCATACAACATGGATATAATCAGGCATTGCATAGCTTGACCAAGCATAGTCCATTCCAAGTATGTTTTGGGTTCCAACCCATGGCACCAATTGATATAGTTGTTCCATTTTCCACCATGGAATACACACCTCATGGAAGATCTGAGGCAACAAAAGCAACAAATTTTATTGAAAAAATGCAACACATCCAGCAACAAGTTCACAACATCTTGGAAAAGATGAATCAGAAGTATAAGCAACGCCATGACAAACATAGGATTGCACACCATTTTGCTATGGGTGACAAGGTTTGGTTATGGCTTCAGAAGGAATAGCTTGCAGGCCCACACAAAAAGATTCAGCCTCTGTGATATGGTCCATATACCATCACCAAAAAAGTTGCAAAAAATTATTTTGAGTTGAACCTAACAACCTACCTTGGTCTGCATCCAATATTCAATGTGGAGCTCCTTAAACCATATCACCCACCTCTATTAGACACTTCAATTGTGGCAGAACAACTAGACATTGATGAGCTTGATACACAGAGTTTTGTTCCAGTAGAAGAGGATCAGATTGTGGATACTTGGATGAAGACAACAAGAGGACACTCTATTCTACTATATCGAGTGGTTAGAAGAGGCCAACTTAGCCACCAAGGTGAGTGGCTCACAGAGAATCAAATCAAGACACAACTACCCCACCTGATGGGGAATATTGACGCAATGGGGACCATTGCTTTTCAAGGAGGGAGGAATGATCTGGGCAACAATTTGGGTGACCATTCAGGCGACAATTAATTCCTAAAATTTTGTATTGTTTCCATTCTTGGAAGTCAAATTATTGGTGACAGTTATTTCCTCGAGCCATTATGTCCTCGAGCGCTATATTTTTTTAATTCTTGGACGTCAAATTGTCGGTGACAGTTATTTCCTCAAGCCAATCAATCTTAAATCATCACTTGTTAATTCCTCGAGCCACTCAATCTCCTGATGTTTTCAAAATATGTATAAATGCATTATAACCCGAAATGGGAAGGCAGACATCTCTTTCCAGAGATAAGCTTATATTTGTATTGCAATTTTTGAGTAATACAACATCTCTTCTCAGAGAATTCATTGTTATTGTGTTATTTCTATGTTATTGAAGTATTTATCAACTGGAACTTCTAAGTTTGGGATTAAGTATTTACTTAAACAAGAGAAATAGGTGAGGTAAGATAAAAACTAGAAGGTGTAGATTATGTGTCCTCTTCATCATAATCAAAATAATAATCATTATCCCATGGTTCATCAAAATTTGAGTTTAATTAATTTTTATAAGAGTAGAAGAAGTATCATCCACATGATCATTAAGAGAGAAAAAGGAGAAAATTTAAACTTTTTAATACTATGTAGTGTGTCATCATGTGTAGGTGTAATGCAATGCATTTTTTCACTAGCTATGTGTGGAATGCAAGAATAATTATCACTTTTAATTTAGAATCAAGGGTAGAATAAGTATAAATCATGTTTTCTTTTTTCATATTATGACATATATGAGAAGAGTTAGAGACATTTGCATTATCAATCTGTTATAAAGAATCATTGCATTGAGCTCAAAATGTGAAGGAAGGTGATAAAATAATTTCATCTACCTTAGTTTTTACATTTCTAAAAGGTGTAATATCATTGGTACATGTTTTTTTGGATTTAACTAAGAAGGGTAAAGAAGATGCATTGTTCTTATCTACTTTACTTGATCATGCATAAATGGCTTTCATGTATTGCACTTATATTAATTTAATTTAAATAATGAGGTAACAAAAGTAGTTAAAAAGCTAGGATAACATTTGAATTAATCACTACCAACAAGATGTTATTTTGTCGTTATATTATTAGTTTGATTTTTAGGAGTAAGAAAAGAGTGGGAGGAAAGAGAAGATGATGTATCTAATATATCTTCATGTGTAGTTTCATTATGATCATAGTAATACTCATATACATCATTATAGTAATAATCATAATCATCATCATAAATGAATTCATTATTATGTTCTAATGTACAATCTTTAAAATTGGTCCATTCATTATTGTAATCATGAGATAAATTCAAATTTTCATTAATTGGGTGAGGGGTAGAAGACTATTTATATGCCATTTTAAAGTTGCCAAAGAAAATAATGTTAAAAAGGAGTAGCAAACACACAAGCGGTAGAATGCAATCTAACATAAATATATGTGCAATTTGATAAATTTTGAATAAAGTGTGTAATAGAGGTTAGGATTATAAGTGAAATCCTAATTGATAGTATTTTTATGTATAGGCACCTAGGATGTGGATCTATGGTTTTGAATTAGGGTTATTTTACAAAAAATTAAATTATATATTAAATAAATAAAACCCTAATGTAGGATTGATTAAATTAGCTAGGTTATGCCAAAACATCAAAAAAATAGAATTTTGTAAACCAAATTTAATGCACAAAATTTGGTAAAAGGTAAACCCTAAGTAAAACTAAGGTTTTAAGAAATATTCAAAGTAAGTCAGGTTCACCAAATGTTTTAACCTTTTAGGACATAGCTCATACAAATCTTATGTTGTTAAAGTGTTGAGTATGTTGTTATCTGGAATGAAAACTAGAAATGATTGATTTAATTGAACTTCCTAAAATAGCAAGTGAGAAGAGAAAAGGTATATTGGATTTAAAAAAATATCTTCTAAACCGTGACTCTTGGAACTATGAGACTAACTCTAGAAGAAGTAGAGTAGCCTTAATTTATTATATCTACTATAATAATTTTAAAGAATGATATACTTGACATTTATATTAGAACATACATAACATGTCATTCACTTGTTCAGGTTATACAACTTATAAACCTTGCCACATAATTAATACATAACATGCCATAGTAATTTTGGTTGCTTGACCAAATTAGGGTGTTTACAGATGCATAGTTTGTAAAATTTAATTTATACACACCTAAATCTCCTAATAATTTGTCAATCATCAACCTAAGAGCCCTAAAACCTAAAAAATCACTATATGTTTGCCTAAAATAGACACCGATCATAAAATTTACATCATGAAAGACTTAGGTTCACTATTGAAATCCTAAAAATGACTAAGTACTGACCATATTAGATTTTTAAAAAATATCTTCTAAACCATGGCTCCTAGAACTATGATACTAACTCTAGAAGAAGTAGAGTGGCCCTAATTTATTATATCTACTATAATAATTTTAAATAATAATATACTTGACATTTATATTAGAAAATACATAACATGGCATTCAATTGGTTAGCTTGTACAACTTATAAACCTTGCCACATAATTAATTTATAAGACTTCCAACAATTATGAGATACATAAGATTCATAAGCATCACTTTGAAACACAAATATGCATTAGTGGAGTATGTTACAAAAGTGATGATAACCATTTACATTTACTCTATTCTTAGACATTTACCTAGAGGATTGTGACTATAAATAATGTATGTGGTCGTTGGTGTCTACGATGAATGACAATCACTTTAGTTTCACATAGAGACATTTAGTTAGGGGGAACATTCAAAATAGCCATGTGAGTACAAAGAGATGCTTAGTGACATAAAGACTATGCCTTAACTAAAATGGACAAAACTTTTAGATTAAACTAATGGCTATAGGAGAGAGCTTTCACATATGAATCATTCATGGCCCATTAGCATGTGATGATGAAATTATCATTACGAACATACATGGCCTTCACTAAGATTAGTGCAGATGAGTCAAGCTTCATATAGCTTAATCATAATAAGGTGTGACTAAAGAGGATCACCTCATCACTATGGTCTAAATTGTTCAGCTTAGTGGCCTAAAAATATATAAGGGATTGAAGCTATAGGTATTCACTGTGGCCTTTGACATTTAACAAACTCTATAAATTGGAGTCAAATATATATTCTATAGTGGATGTGATCAAGGACCAACTCTAATTTCCTAAATTGTTTGTTTAAATGACCATAGTGGCACATAGAGCCAAATTTTATTCTCAACATTTAAACAATCACATCTAAGGGGTTCCAATTAATTTATCTTACCGATGGTCTCATTCACAACATACAATCTTTTGAAATCCATATTATGTAATATTATCAATCTACAACATCATTATTTGTTATCTTTACTAGATTGAAATCATTTGATCATAATTGGTGGTTTATATTTTCTCTAATTGACTCTACTGAAAACTATTTCTATACATGGAACTTTTTTAAGGTTGTAATCCCCTGCCCTCCCCCAATAGCCACT
Organism: Torreya grandis; assembly: GCA_037957365.1. NCBI lineage: Eukaryota > Viridiplantae > Streptophyta > Pinopsida > Cupressales > Taxaceae > Torreya > Torreya grandis. The sequence goes on along the minus strand of JARHVA010008502.1, from coordinate 189,915 downwards.
TGTTTATCATATAGCATTATTTCCATATGTAATTAATGCACACATTTTCTTGCCTTTATGAGTTTCAACTATTGATTTTTGTTTACATCTAGTTTGTAAATAATTTATATTGATAATAAATATGATTCCAACCAATACAACTCATAAAATACTTTTTAACAATTATAATAAACAATTGCTCCTACACAAGCTTTGTTTGTAGTACCTTTCCACATCACACATAAACTCCATACTTTTTTGAAAATCACTTAATAACACAATCACTAGAGTATACGTCTCTTTTCCTATATGATGAATTATAATGTGGCATAGCTACCCTAAGTGACCTCCACTACACCAGATTAGATTGTAAATTTTTTTCACAGTACGGCTCACCAATTTCATTTAACAATTATGGTCATTTTTCATGACATGATGCATGACGTAGTCTAGGATTATGTGGATGAAATTATAGGTAAGTATCTCCTATGATCTAAACATCATGCCATTTTAAGATGAATTTTTGAATGATTTTTAGAATATAAAGTTTGACTAAATCCAAATAAATGCATATTTAGTATCACTTTAAGAAAATTACTAGGATTTATAGTTTCTAAAAGAGGCATACAAGTAGATCCAGCAAAAGTAAAAGCAATAACAAAAATGCCTATGCCTCATAATCTCAAGCAGCTCAAAAGTCTTTAGGGTAAACTACTAGCCATTTGATATTTTATTTCTTAGCTTGCAAATAAATATCTAGGATTATGTGGATGAAATTATAGGTGAGTATCTCCTATGATGGTCATTTTTCATGACATGATGCATGACGTAGTCTAGGATTATGTGAATGATAGTAGGGAGAAGATAAATGCTATGTAATGTGATATTTTTGACACAAGGCCTCAACTTATTTATTTTTGAACGATTTACCATTTCTAAAATGATGTTGGCAAGTATGCCAAAGTGGAAAATGATTTGATTGAGAATAAATTTAGATATTTGGAGGCCTCAATATGTGTGGAAATTCATGGCCTATCAGAAACATGGCCCATATGAAAAAATAAACTCCAAAGATAAATCCAAAGAAAATGTCAAATCTAAGCAAAGACTATCAAAATTGATAAGGTCCAAGTTAATGCTTATCTGGGTGGTGATAACTAGTTTCAAAAGCTACTCAACTACTCCACTTTTGAAGCTCAAAGATCTCCTTGTTGAATTCTCGATATGGGCCCAAATAACAAAGATAGACAAAGAAGTGAGCAAGGAAGAAAGGATAATATATTAATAAATTCAACTTTATGAACTCTATTTACAAATTATATAAAGGCATAAATTAAATATAAAGTAAATAAGTTGATAGTTTAGTTGAGAACTGTCATCAATTTAAATACAAAAAATTAAATGGAAAATGTCAATAGAAAAGTAGGAAGAAATAATATATATGTGGCTCAAGAAAAGTGAAGATAAAGTAGTATTATATTATAAATTGCTTATCCAATGTAAATATATTAGAATCAATCACAAAGATACACTGATGGTTGAATCACTGACCAACTTCTTCAAGGAGATTAAATTAACAAAAACAAAAGAACTTATCACCAAAGAAACACTAAGATATTCAGCTTGTAAAATAAATAACACATAGTTGTATAGATGATATATATTATATAGAATTTTCTTCTTTATGGTTACTTTACAATTGTATTATAACTTTTTTGGTCTGGTAGATATTATTTAAAAAAACCATTCATTTATTCATGTGTTTGATTGAGGGTACCATCTAACACAACTTGGTTTGGAATCTTGAACCTTGTATGACCCATGCTACAAATTGGATCAAGTGGTGGAATGATGTAATCCCTTCCACTACCTCCTTTCTACGACACTGTGGAAAACAAGTAGCAATAGTTTAAAAATGACAATGATGCCTTGGTCAAATAATTTTAGAGGGTTACAATGCAACTCGAGAAAGCATCATTTGATATGCAGTTGCAGACTATGGCCAAGAGATTGTAAAATGCCACATTGCCAAATGAGCTTAGATATGAGCTAGTTAACACTAGTTCAAAATGGGAAATGCCTCCAAATATACATTTTTTTAAATATTTACAGGGCCAAGCAAGTCAGAGAGTATATCAAAGCCATCAAATCTACATATGATGATGTTACGACATAATTTATTCAAAATTTAAATTAATATATGAACTAACACTAATTGAGATAAATTGAATGGAATTAAAAAAATGTTGAAAATGAAATTTTAACAAGCATAATGACAATAAAAGACTGAATTTGATAAAGTGCAAATGATTTAAAGAATACTAACCATGAAATGAAATGGAAAACTTAGTTGTTTATCCCTCATATTTGATTGTGTTGATTGACAAATTGATGAAATGGGAAAATAGGAACAAAATCTGCAAGTGCCCAAAATCAGGAATTGAAATTGAAGAAGGAAAAATTGGCCAACTTAGGATAAGATTGGCTACCACTATTGCCCCAAATTGGGTGATCATTTCTTCTTCTAAAAAGTATAAAATTAGGTCATTATCATTTATAACAACTTAAATTAGGTTTATATGTGGATATTTGACCTTCATAAGTGTGCAAAAGAACTGCAAATAGCTTCTCCAAGGTTGAAACTCTAATAGGGCACATAATGATTGAAAACTTGAAAATAGAAAAAGTTATAGTGTAATTGGCATGAGTTGACCCCAATCACCCCATGATGATTGAACACTACCTATGTATCGTATACACCAAAGAGGGAATCAATCCCACATAGTTATCCCACATAGAGTGCTTTGTGGAATTGTGTTCTTTTGACTATATAGATGCATCTAGAAATGGATTGATTACCTAATCATGATTTAATTTTCACTGGATAAAACATGCTTTTGACTTGGCTAAACACTGCTTCAAACAATTAGAATCATAATTAGGAAGAATAGGGAAGGTTTTCTCAATGTGTAATAGTGTAACTATGCCCCTATATTGAGCTTGCCAAGTGTTGAAATGAGTGATTTGAGTGTGTCTTTATAACAATACAAAATAAGAAAACCTTATGTTTCATGCCCTAAAAGTACAAACCAAATTGTAAGAGAGGGACTAAATTTTAAAAACTGATCGTTAGAGGGGAAAAGAATAGAAACGACCCATAGGGAGAAATCCTACTAGCATTATTGTCCATATTGATAAATTTTATCCTAACATGAAACATGTAAAATTTTGGTCTTGGATTGGTCATACAAATTCTTAAAGGTATTTTTAAAAATCTGGTCATTTTTTCAAGTGAAAGATAATAATTTAAAAAAGAAAATAGGTCCAAATAGGTGCTTATGATAAACTGAGGTGGTAAAATAGGAACTAATTAAGTGCACATTTCAATTAAAGAAAAATAAGGCTAAAAATGACATAATTAAGTATTCATGACCAAATTTAGATTACTATATTTGCCTCATCCCTCTCCCATCACTCCTTAGTCTATAAATGAATTGATAAAGAAGGAAAGATATACCTTAGTGTATAAGACACATTTTGTCTTTGAGATGGTACTCCAATCGTGCAAGGAACTATGGTTTTGAAAACCTTGAAAAACACAAAAGTTTCTTTTGAAAACTAAAATTTGAAAAATCTTGAATTTGAAAATTGTTTGAATTTGTAAAATTTTAAGTGCTTTAATTTTGAAAATTGAAAATTGAAAGGAGATCAAGGGAGGAATATACATGTATGTGTGAAACCAATGTTTGCTTCTATTAATTTTCTTGGAGATGATGCTTATTTAAGCATTGGGTAATTGATGCTTCCCATGAAGCACTTGGAAAAGTTGGTTCTTTAAATGAACCAATGGATAATTTGAGGGTGATCAAGCCCCAAATTTAATTTACACTTTGTAAAATAAATAACACCCATTAATGGATGCAAAAACCTCAATTTAAATTAGATGGTATTTGCAATCCCAAGGTGTGAAATGGGTTTAAATCCAAAATGGATTCATCGATAGATGTGAGGAACCTTTTACATAGATGTACGAACTATAGAAAATAATTAAATAAACTTTAGAAAATAACTTAAAATAATTCAAATATTTTATATTGATCACAGGCCACTTCGAGGGATATCCTCCTTTGAGCAAGCTTAATACAATAATATTCGTGGATGCCTTTATTGGGCCTCAACACTTATTTAAATACTAAATCTATTATAACAACTAATATTTCCCATGCATGTGGGATAATTCAAATATGCTAAAGGGATGACATATAAATCATATGAATCCATAGCGATTAATACACTAATAATGCAAAGAAAAGGGTAGGACAAGGGTTCCTAACATCCCCTCCTCCTTAGAAAAAGCTTTGTCCTCAAAGCTTCAGATGTGGGAATTATTGTTGAATTTGGAATAATGGTTCCCATGTGGCATCTTATGGTTGAATGTCGTGACACTAGATTAATAATTTTGTGATAGAGTGGGAGTGATGTTGGTAGGTGTACCTACCTAAGAAAGCTTTTGATTTGAGAAGGATGGAGACTTGATTATCAATTTTGGGTAAAACTGTTTGCACTCTAATGGTAGTTCCAAGAAATTTCTTCAACTAGGAGACATGAAAGACTAGGTTAATTCAAGAGGAAGGTGGAATCTCTAAATTGTAAGCAATAGACCCAAAATGTTGAAGAACATTATATAGCCCTCAAAAATTCAGGTCAAGCTTATAACACCATTTTAGTTTCAAGGATGATTGCTTGTATGGATGCAAATGAAGAAAAACCATATCACCAAGTTGAAAGGTGCACTTGGAGTAGTGTTAATCTATCTACTACTCCATTTATTTCTATGCCAGATGGAGATTATCCCATAAGGTACTAAAAATTTGATCTCGATGGTGGATAGTAGTATTGATTACCTGAACTAGGGAATTGTTGAGTGTATATGTGAGAAGTGTTAGGGGTACTTGACCATAAAGTACTTCATATGGATTCATTTTAGTAGAAGTGTGATGTGAGGTATTATACCACCATTTTATGAGGGGGAGACACTTAGCCATTAGTGTTGTTTTTCTAATTCAAAGCAACAAAGGAATATTTCCAAGCATTTGTTAATAATTTATGTCTGGTCATCTATTTGGGGATGATACTTGGAACTCATCTTTAGTTGTGTGCCTATGTATCAAAATAGATCTATTAAAAAATGGCTAGTGAAATTTTCATCATGATCAAAGATAATAGAAAAAAGGATTCCATGAAGATATAAGATCGGATCTAGGAAAACCTGTGCAACCATGGAGGCTATATAAGGGAGGCTGAGGGCACAAAAATGAATGTATTTAGAGAGATGATCTACCATGACCAAGATCACTATTTTGCCTCAAAATTAGGGAGCCCCTCAATGAAATCCATAAAAATATCAATTTAGATCCTAGTAGGAATAGGCAAGGGCTTTAAAAAACCAAAAATCACTACGATTTCACCTTTGTTGTGTTGGCATGTATCACATTCAAATACCATCTATTTAATTTCCCCTTTCATCCCCTTTTAAAAGAAGTTTCGATGTTCTCTCTCATATGTTTTGAGAAATCTTGAGTGCCCTACTAATGGATAAGCATGGATTTCATAGAATACAGTGTGATGAAGGTATGTGTTATTGGGAATCACCAAATGAACCTTGTAACATAGAGAAGCACCATCCCGTGAATAATGTGGTACTACAAAGGGGTTAATAGTCAATTGTTGAATGAGGTGGTGTAAATAGGGATCATGTGCATACCCTTGGTGTACATATTCAAAATAGTTCATAATGGGCAAGGAGATGGGAAAAAGGGAAGTTTGATCCTCAAACATGCATGAGAGAGCATTTGCCATGAAATTATCTTTACCCTTATTGTAAGTTATCTCATAATCATATCCCATGAGTTTTCTAACCCATTTCTATTGTGTTGAGGATGAGACCCATTACTCTATGAAGTATTTCAAACTCTAGTGAACTGTTTTAATACAAAAATGATTCCCAAGTATGGCCACCATTTTTGTATTACATGTAGAATTTCCATCATTTCCTTTTTATATGTTGACAAAGTGCAATTTCATCCAAAAAGGGATTTTATATTGAAAGGAATGGGATGACCTTTTTGGAGAAAAACATCACCTAGGACATTACCACATGCATCAATTTTGATGGTGAAATTTTTGGTGAAGTCTAGCATGGCCAAAACTGGTGTGCTACACATCGCCTATTTGAGTACCATGAATGCCTGGTTAGCTACAACATCCCATATGAATGAATCTTTATTCAATAAGGAATTCAAGGGAGTCACGATATTGCCATAATCTTTGACTAACTTACAGTAGTATCATGTCAGGCTAAAGAAGCCATGAAGGCTCTTGAGGGTTGTTGGTCGAGGATAATGTTGCATGGCACTAATTTTTTTGGATCAATGCAGACCCCATCGACTAAAATAATGTGCCATAAATATTCAAATTCCTCTTGACCAAAAGAACACTTGGATTACTTGGCACATAATTGATTCTCTGATAAAATTTGTAATGCCCTAGTGAGATGCTGGAGATGCTCGACCCATATGTGGTTGTAGATCAAAATATCAAAAAATTAAACCAAAGAAAATTGACATAGGAAAGCCCAAAAGATTTTATTCATATGGGATTGAAATGCTGAAGGAGAATTTATAAGTCCAAAAATCATGAGAAAGAATTCATAATGACCCTCATGAGTATAGAAGGCTATCTTTAGAATGTCATCAGCATGCACATAGATCTGATGATAGCCAAAATGAAGATCCAATTTGGAAAATAATTGCCCCATAGAGCTCATCAAGGAGCTCATTGATGAATAGAATTGGAAACTTATCTTTGATATTGAGGTGGTTAAGGGCATAAAAGTTAATGTATAGGTGCCATGACCCATCCTTTTTATGGACAAGAAGCACTAGGGAGGAGTATGGGCTGGTGCTGGGTCAAATAACTCTAGACTTGAGGAGTTCTCATACTAGCTACTCAATCTCAGTATTTTGTAGATGGGGATAATGGTATGGCTATATGTTAGGTGGGATGTTTAATGGAAGGATCAAGATGCATAGCTAGACTGAAGATTTAATTTGGATAAAAAAATTTCCCTGTAGAGCTCATCAAGGAGCTCATCGATGACTAGAATTGGAAATTTTTATTTGATAGTGAGGTGGTTAAGGGCATAAAAGTCAATGCATAGGTGCCATGACCAATACTTTTTGTGTATAAGAAGCACTATAGAATAGTATGGGATGGTGATGGGTTGAATAACTCCAAACTTGAGTTCTCATACTTGCTATTTAATCTCAGTCTTTCATAGATGGGGATAATGGCATGGCCAGATGTTAGGTGGGATGCTTCTTGGAAGGAACAAGATGTGATGATCTTCAGGATGTGAAGGGGGAAAACCCACTAACTCTATGAAAATGGTTGCATGCTTATCAAGGATGACTTGCAAATTAGCAATGTAGTTATTAGTACTGGGGAATTGGATTTAGATGGAGTGTAGTTAGATAATGACCCCATGTGAGCCTTTATTTAGAATATTTTCCATTACTGATGAAATTTGGGCCAATTAAAACCAAAATCACAATTTATAGTCATAATTAGGTTCAAGAGTTTAAAAATTTCCTAAATTGCATCTCTAATTGAACTAATAAGGTAATTCGTTTGATCAATGATGAAATTGAGGCTAGTTAATTTTGAAATCAAATAATATAGTATCAATCAGGTTCAGGTGGTTGAAATTGGCCCAAATTATGTCTTTTATTGAACCACTAGAGTAATTGGTTCAATTAGTGATGAAATTATGGTCATTCGAGCCCCATATTACATTTTATAGTTGCAAATAGGTTCATGAGACTAAAATTGGCCCATATTGCATATTTGATTAAACCAATTAAATAATTAGTTTAATAAGTGATTAAATTGGTGTTAATTGAGCCTCAAATCACATTTTATTTTTACAATTAGGTTTATAGGTATCAAAATATCCAAAATTTTATTTCTTATTGTACCGATCATGTAAATATCTCAACATGTTATGAACCTCAGATATAATCATGTAAATATACACAAATACAATGGAAATCATCACCCAAAATACATTAGTGGGTTAATATGCCTAAATATGAAAGATATTCAAAATATAATGATAACCCTTAAGGTAGGGATATGCCATTCAATACTCCATTTGGAAAGAATAAATCCTTGATTATACTTTGGATAGAAGATTCACAACTTAATTGATATTTACAATGATCATCCATTCCTTATATATATATATATATATATATATATATATATATATATATATATATATATATATATATATATATATATATATATATACATTTATTACTAATAATGTATGGGTAAACTCATAATACCTATGTAGGCCAACTCATTGTCCAGTATAATTAATTATACATTTCCCCCATATATAATTAATTTAAAAATTATAGATATAACTAAGGGAGATGTGTGTCACATGTCGACATCTCCATCAAACTATATACATTATAATCATATCTATCAGTACATGAAATTCCATTCCTCTTACTATGTTTTTCTCTCAAAACATGAGAAGAAGGCAAATATTGACTGCACTTCAAATCATCTCACACTTGTCACCATGCTCAATCATCCAACTAACCATAGTGATCTTGGTGGATGATATCTCTATGAACCTAATTCTCTATTTAGTTGTGGTACTTTGATTCCATCAATCCATCCATAATAATATTTATTAGTTCTTGGCTTCCATGCATAGCCATAGTAATTGTTCTTATGATTTCATATATATCCATAGCGATTGTTGTTATGGCACTCCATAACATGAATCCATGATTTTTTCCTCTCATGATGGTGTGAGTGTCTATATACCTCAATCTTAGTATCATTTTATGATACTTTGACCTTTTCAAACCTTTCCTCTTCTATTGCCTTTGTCTCTTGAGTACACAAATTATTTTTTTTTCTTGTACATTTCCTCATTTTTTATTAATTTGAATCTTTTAAGTGTTCTTCTTCACCATATTTAGATTATTTCTCATGTTTTGTAGTGAAATTTATTTGTTCTTTACTAAGATTGATATTTTACAAAGTGACCTTTTTTTTACCAAATCTTCATGAACTTATTTTGCACAATAATATTTATTGTTACCAAAGTATCTAACTGAATATATCCAAACCATCCTTATCTAGAGCATGAAAAGATGCATGTAATACATATTTGTCCACAAGAAGCTTCAAATCATCAAAAACTTAAACATGCTTACCCTTTATTTTAGTGTCTTTGACTTTATTTGCTTGAACCTATATATGTCTGGCTAAGTTAAGGATGATGAATTTACACCTATTGACTGGGTTTATAGATATAATAATAAGATTTTATTAATGCATCCATGAAATTAAAATATGGAAGCTTCTTCTTTGAAGATAAATTGTTTGAACCGTTAACCTCCATCTCTCCTTATTTTGCTTCTTTATCTTATTCATAGTTATTAGCTAAACACTTATTCTATTCTTTTTCTAAATCATCTTTCCTTTTTCACTCCTCATTATTTTCATTATTTTCTTTTTCAATTTCCCATTTGAATAGGAAAGCTTGTTTCATTTTTCCCCATGAAAAATAATTCCATTATTTTTCTACTCCAATATACCAACTTAATGGAGGACCATGATTTAGATAAATGAAAAAAATTCATCACCAAAAATTTGAAATAAATGTTTCTTATTAATTTAAACCACCATTCTTAAGCATTATCTCTATTAAAACACTAAAATTTCATAAAATTAAGGTTTCAAAATATTTGTATGCACTATATCTCCTTTCTTTAAAAATATTTGAGAATTAAAATATGTATAAAATTAGATCTAAATTTTTTGTTTTAATTTCAAAAACCAGAACTTGATTTTTTCACCTCGAATAAAAGATATAATTTTTTTTGTAGGACACAAATATAATTTTTATCAAAAATTAAGGTCGCAGGGTTAAGTTCAGATCACCATATCTCCCTTAATATTGTTCATAATCCTTAGTGTGACCATTTTAAAAAAAATATCAAAGTCCTCTTTCTAAACACAAAAGAATAATTTGAATTAGATGTGTGTAAGAGAGGAGACTGATATTCTATAAATTATTAACCTTCCTTTAAAAAACAACAACAACAAAAAATTCTCCCTTTTTTTCTAGATTCCTACACTAATATCATATGTTATGAACTTCACATATAATCATGTAAATATACATAAATATAATGGAGACCAACACATAAAAAAATATGATATGGCTCAAATTCCTAAATATGAAATATATTCAACATATAATGATAACCCTTAAGATAGGGATACATCATACAATACTCCTTTAGGAAGGAATATATCCACAATTATACTTCAAATATAGGACTCGCAACTTAATTTATATATTAAAATGATATCCCAACATTTATATAGGCATTTATTACTAATAATGGATGGTTAATTTTTTAATCCCTATGTATGCCAACTCATTTCCTATAATAATTAATTTCACAAGTTACCCATATAATTAATTCTAAAAATCGACCCATATAACTAACTAGGAGGGATGTTTGTCATGTGTCAACATATTCATCAACAAATATACATTAAAATATCATATCTCTAGGTACACGACATAATCACTAATGAAACTGGGGAAATTCAGCTTTTTAGTTACAATTAAGTTTATGAGGATCAAACTTACCCAAAATGTGACTTTGATTGAACTAATAACGTGATTGGTTTAATTAGTGATGAAACTAAGGCTAATTGAACCCTAATTCACATTTTATGGTTTGTAATTAGACTTATAATAATTTAATTAACACAACTTATATCTATGATTGAACGAATTGAGAAATTTGCTCAATCATTGAACTAATTATGACCAAATGATACCCAATTCATGTTTTATAGTTAAAATTACATCCATAGGGAAATTTATGAGTCAATATCCTCAATAATCTCTCTTTGAATGTACAAGATGTTATTTTAATTATTTAGGACTTAACTCATGTAAATCATATGTTGTTAAAGTGTTGAGTATGTTGCTAATCTAGAATGAAAAATGGAAATGATTGATTTAATTGAACTTTACTAAAATAGCAAGTGAGAATAGAAAAGTTACTTATCTAAAAATCAACAAACTTTTATGTGGATCACAAAACTAGAATAGGCTAGAGAGACTAGTAGACACCTTTTATCTTCTAACTATTTATTAAAATCTAGCCTCGAACAATAGTGCCCATATTAGGACAGTAGCACCATGTGGCACTAATGTCCAATTATGGCACTAATTTACCTCTTGTAGGGACTATCTAAAACTTTTATGGAAGTTGTAGGAGGTTCTAGAGGTCTTTTAGGTGGTTCTATGTCATTTAGAGGCTCGCCTGTGTCATTATTTTAGTTCAATCTATTTAAAAACCCTAATGAATACATGTACACATGAAAAAATAACCAAATAAAATGCAAAAAAGAAAGGAAAAATTAGGATATGGGATGTTTAAATCATGTAGAGTAGAATCCCTATTATCTTGGATGCTACCTATATTAACCCAAATGTTCAAGGTCTTAGATCGTATATAGTTATCCCATAAGGAATATACACCATCAACTTGTACCATCAACTTTCACAATATGATAGAATGAATTTCACTTGGGCCCTTATTAGATCAAACATGTAATGTCTAGATGTGATAACTAAGTATTATGTAGAGTATTGAGTTTTACTATTGATCAATTTTATGTAATTATGCTCCAAAATTGTAAGTGCTAGATATAAAATGCCTTGTGAGGCTCTTAATATAGAAGGACCTTTGATTTGAATATAAGACCTTGTTCGCTAGATGAAAATTCATAAGAGATGGATAAAAAATAAGAGGAGGCTCATGAAAGGGTTAGGAATCAAACACAAGATAAAATTCTTGTCAGACACTAGATCCATTATTGGTTGCTAGCACCATGTGGTGCTACTATCCTAAAAGTGGTGTTCCTATGTATCAAAGCATGTAGAAGGACACATGTACAAGGACCTATGCAGTTTCATGAAGGAGATATGAGGTGGAGGGATTGGAAAATTGACATTGTTATAATGTTGGGCATATGAGAACATAGCAATGAGCAAGTTGGTAGCATGTGTATAGGATGTTTGGCCTCATCCATACGTATTTGTAGAGAGGTGTACAAGGATGGGTCGCATACCCAGGAGAAGTAATATATAGTGCCAATAATTGTTACATTGTTTGATAGCAGGGGATATTATCTCTAGGCCCTATAAGGGATATGAGGTATAGATTGAGGATGGTACTTAGAGTAGACATATTTGAGTGAGTTGGTGGCCACATGATTATTGAGTCAATGTGTATGAGTAGTTTTAGTATGAGTGGGTTAGATAATAGTTTGGTGTACTTCAAGTTGTGCCCCGAATACCAGCTATATGGTTGAGGAGTTCTTGGGCTCTTGTAAGGCCAAGTAGTAGTTTGAGGCTATATATTATTGAGTTAAATTTTATTCCCTTGATAGAGTGGGATTTTGATATTGATGTACTAGATGTAGATGTTGTGGGAGTGACTGATGCCTACATAATCTGATGGAGAGATCATAAATGGGAAACTCTATTTGTAAGAGGTGCGATTATTATAGAGGATGTATTAAAGGTAAAGCCTCTTAGGGATATCGATGGTAAATTATTATAGTGTGTTTCAATATTTTGTGTATAGTTGGTTATTTAATTTTATGATTTGGAATTTTATTTATTTCATGGGCATGTGTAGGTTCAGGTGATGATAAGTATTGAGAGACCACTATTGAGTCGACAATCTACATATTGACATGTCATATTCTTGATGATGCCATGGAAGATGGATTGATAGAGAGACATCAATGTAGATAGTGTTCATTCCCATTTTTTTGACTGAGATGTGATAGCTAATATAATAAACAGATGAGTGGATATAGATAGAGACAAGACACATGCAAAATTTCATACTTGGACCATGCTTGCACTTGATACTCTAGGTGGGGCGAGTATTCAGATAGTAGATGACTACAAACATCTTAGTGAGAACATATAGAGTGTATGGTTTATATTGGTATGTATCATGAGAAAGAGAGTAGAAAGAGTCATCGATCTAGATCGTGGAAAGAAAGAGAGTGAAGCCTCCATTTCTAGTCTAGATATGTCTGAGAGTGAGAGTGAGGGCGCTGGTCCTCATGGCCATGTATGCATCATTGAGTGATGGACTATATTATTATTCAAATTATATTTTGAGTTATGTATATGTATGTTGTTTAAATTAGCACTGTGTATATTGTTATCTGGATCTAGTTATAGTATATATGTTTATGGATGTTTATACATGTGTACCAGATTAGGTTTTTCTATTTATTGGTATAAGGTTTTCATGTATTTCATAATATTTTTGTGCCTAGATCATGTGACTATAATATTACCAATATGAACCTAGATGGCATGGAGAACCAACAACCATATTGGTCATGTTGTGTTGGTATAGAAGGCGACTATGAAACTAGAAATGCGTGTGATACACTGCTGGTGGGTAAATGTGTAAACTCTGGAAAAAATATCTTGATTGTTTGGTGTAGTTAAACTATAATTTGAGATTTATGATTTTTAAAAAATATCTTGATTAGTGTATAAAATAGAGATATGTTATGATTTCTTTAGCTATTTCCATATATCTTTATTAGTATTTGAACTCATGTTATGCCCTTATATTTTTAGTTGTTTCCATAGATCTTGATTGGTGTAAGAATTAAAGCTATGTTTTGATCTCTTTAGTTATTTACATATATATTTCTTGGTGTTTTAACTAATTTTATGCCCTTAGCTTTATATTTTTTTCCATTTATCTTGACTAGTGTACAAATTGAAGTTGTGTTCTGATCTTTGTGAACTAGTTGCCATCTTTACTAGAAATGTGGTGAATGAGATCGATCATGAATAGGCATCCTAGAAACCACATGGATCATATAATAAGTAAATAATGGATCCTTAAAATGAATGTCCTTAGATAACTCTATCCTAGAGGAGTGTGATCTATAAGAGTGTGAAAAATGAGATCTTGATGCCCACTGTGTAAATGCTATAATTCCTCGATTGACACACTGGTCAATGCAAGCTCAAAGTGCATAACAATTATCATTTGAATGCCCATTTATCTTGTGAAAATTACAATATGGATTATGTGGTACCCTATAAAAATGGTGTGGTGGATGATGATTAGTTGGAGGAAGTGTGCTCATCTTCTTATCTAATAGTGTAAGCAAAATGTCATGATGCCCATCACTATCTAAAAACTGTATAACCCCTCTATGTGTATCATGTGTTCTAATCACCATAGGAGGTGATATGTAAAGTGTCTCCTTACCCTTACTGATTATCTTTATAGATTGTTTTTGTTCCACTAATTTTAGAATTGGAAGTGGACTAGGCTCTTGTACCATGTTAGATGATTGTGGCTCTAAGGCGCCTACATCCAAATCTACCTCTGAATGTGTGACTAATAGTCATAATTTTTCCTCTAATTCTATAGCTACATTACATAGATGCTGATGCACTGACATCTGACCTGTAATAGTGGTTCCATACTTAACCCCCAATCTAGCAAGTGTATCTCCAGGCTACACAACATATGACAAGTAAATAGCAGGCAATCCATTATCAGTCCCATTGAAGCAACTACAGGGCAATGGAATAGTCAGTGACTACCTCAAGTCAATAAGGTTAGGATCACCAATACTATTAACCACCACTTGCTCAGAACTCACCAAACAACCCACCAAACATACTGTTTGCAATGTTGATAAGTGTATCATCTACCCTGACCTTGTAGGCCACAGAGCTGCATTTCCTTATGCCATTCACATAGTTATAGGTGATAGGTACCCTTACAAAGTAATTTTTAGGGAGTATTTGGTTCTCTATGTTATATTTATTCATATAAGACCATTTTATATAAGCTTTAAAGAATCGAATCTATTCTAAATGAGTTTTGCCTTGACTCGATCTCAATTGCCATAGACTCGTGGCCTTACAAACATCTTCATTCCTGTCTCATTCTTCATCATTCACCGTGGCTAAGAATTTGCTAAATAGGTGATCATCAATAAGCAAATAACCTTCCTTTGATTTACAAGATTATGTTCATATTGAAATCTCAAAGAATACCACACATTCATCGTAGCGAAATGCCTTATCAAATTAGCGATCTCTCCATTTGGGAATTGTGTGCTTTGTACAGAGTTCTTATGCATCCTTTATAATTACATATTATTCATCATGGCTTCAAAAGCCTTTTTAAAAGCGAATGTACCACATTTATAATGAAAGGAACTACCTCATATACAATAGGTAAAGAATAAATTCTATAAGCTCATTCAATCATGAGCTTACGTTCGTTCCATTCCAGCTAGGCCAACATTGAGCTCTCCTATTTGGGTCTACACATCTCAAGTATATGTTTATCAATCCTCTTCCAAACCAGATTTAGCCTTCTACAGTGAGCTCCCCTTCCTCGCCATGCTCAACATAGAAGAAGAACGTTCTGCATACATTCAGAGCCCCTGCATTCCCATAGACACGCCTGTGTAAATTTGTCTCATCATAAAACAATGGATTTTTGTCAACATGACTCCCATCTACCTAGGATTAAACACCTTAATAAATAGGCGTGATTCCTGTTCTCACAAGCTCGGATCTCCTCTCATTTGCCGATTGTGTGTTATAAAATTTAGGCTATAGGATTATCTTCTGTTTCCATGTGTTTACCCGAGGCACCTTCACCTCTCTTACCTGAATTATCCATTTTTTTGAAATCTCTTTTTTTAAGATCCTCCCCTCTAACTTCTATGCCCAACTTGGGCACTAAGACCAACAAGAAAGATTTACAATCCAGCCAATATACTAATTTGGAGAAGATTTATCTCAACTAATATCGTACGGTTGAAAGATTTAAACCACTCCCCTCATTTGCTCTTTAAGACAAGATTGGATTCTAACATGGGGATTATCTCTTACCTAATTTTACCTTTTCAATTTTCACTTTTGACAATTACATTTACTCTCAAGGTAAAAGTTTGAAATCTAAACACAATTTGGAGGGAAAACAAGAATTTGAGGTTGAATTCAACTTCACGCTAGAACATCATTTGAATTTGCATGTTTGATGACCTCAACTAGTCCTCCATGAAGATATTTATGATGCTCCTACATCATACTCTCCCTTTAGAAAAGATTTCAACCTTAGTTTAAATGAAATGCTTCCTCCATGCTTTAGTCTTCACTATATGCCTAGATCCCAAGGTCTTGTTACCAATACCAATGCTTGTTTGATAGTCTTTGTCTTTCATCTTCTTTCTTTTCTTCCTTTTCTGGTATGTCCTTCTCATTTCTTTCTCAGCTGCCATCTCCCGCTTCCATGCTTCTTCATCTTCATACATGTCTTCTAGATCTTCTTGTTGTTTTTCCTATTTCATGAGCTTCTCCAATGACTCATGTATTTCATTCACTTTAGCAACCTTCATACTTGCATACAAAACATTATAAGCCACCTTAGAATCAAAATCTTTAGGCCATGAAGCCTCTTGGCTGCCTTCACATTCTTGCTCCTTGATCAAAACTGTCTTGACCTCTTTGCTTTGCTCTTGTCTTGTTTCACTCTTCCCAATGGTGTCTTCACCATGGCTTGTACCTTCATTCATCTCTCTTGAATGACCAAACATCTCCTCCAACATCTTCAAATCTTCCTTTAGTGAGATCTCATCTATCTCACCATCTTCATCAAACTTGGGATGATCACTCACAAGGATTACTTGTCCTTCACTAGCCTTACTCTTCATCTCATCCTTTCTTGAGCTGTCTTTATGCAAACCAACTTATTCAATATACTCATCAAATACAATTGAAGCATCCTTACCTTGTGTCTCCTTATTCTTTTCAAACATGTGAACTGATTTCACATCTCCACTTTCATCATCCATCCATTTGGAACTCTCTCCTTGCTGAATATTAGTCCTCATAGACAATTTCCATACCTTATTTTCCATAAAAAGATCATTAAATGATTCAAAAACATCATTATCCCATTCATTGCAAGCAATTGACTTAATTTTCATCTTTGTATCCTCATGCCCTACCTCATTATTCTTTGAGGAGTTTTCTTTCTCACCTTTAGCCATCCATACCTTCTTCATAGCTTTAGGATGACATTTGTTCAATTCACCAACCAATTTCTGCTCTTTGACATCTTCATGTTGTCTTGCTTGATAGCTGGCCTTGCTCACTTTGTATTCTACCTCTTCCTTCATGATTTGTATTTGCTTCTTTCTTGAGTCATCATTTTGATTGAGCCTTATGTCCTTCTTTATATTTGTCTTCTCAAACCATGTAGGCATCCTGCATCCAGGCTCTTGTACCAACACTTCCTGTTGCTTGGGAGTTTGCTTCTTCCACCATTTAGGCATCACATATCCATGGTTAATTGGAAAATTCACCTTTCTCTTTGCTTCTCTAACATGCATATCAATAGTTTCATGCTTATAAGAATAAGAAAAAACAATTTTTGAATTCACCTTTACCTCCTTAATGGGCTGGTCCATTAGTTCTTTGACTTGCATAGCTTCTTGATTGTTTGTATTTTCTTCTTCCTTTATACTTGATTGTTTTCTTTCCTCTTCTTGGATTTCAATGGCATCATGGAAGTCATCTTCATCTTCCATCTCTTCTCTTGCTTTTAGGGGTTCCTCAACACCTTCTTCATGCATTAACCAAGGCATCTCTTCTTCTTTATCAACAACAACAAACTTTTTATTTTCTCCTACACATTCGCTTGTGTACTTGGTGTCTTCTCTTGCACCAATCTCTTCATTATTCAAGGCCTTTCTCTAGACCTTCTGCACAAAGCTACTCATACCTGCAATTACCCATACAAAGACAACATTAGATATAAAAATAAGAGACCACAAGGTCCCTATGAGTGTTCTCTTCACCAACACTCTTATCTTTTCAAGTGCTCTTCCTGGCACTTCATCTTTTCTTTCTTCTCTTCTCTTGTTCTCCACAATGAGAACATTTTTCACAATCTCTTCCTCTTTTTGTTGCTCTCTTGGCAACCTTCTTATCTTCTTCAAGCCTCTATGGGCTTCTCTCTTCTTGGCAATCTCATTTTGCCACCTTCTCCTCTTCATTAGGAGATCAATCAGCCACTTCAACCTCTTCCTCATTGGCCATACCCATGCTTTCCTATTCAACTTCATCCGAGACTCATATTCATTTTTAATATTAGCTAACTCTCTCTTTAAACTAGCAATCTCTTTATCAATTTCAATACTAGTCATACCTTTCTTCTTTTGGATGCTTGTTTTCTTCTTGGTGCCCTCATGTACCTTGCTGCTCTGCTCTTTTCTCAGCAACATTTCCATTTTTGAGATCTTCACCCAAGTCTTTTCCACCTTGGTCTTTTGATCCCTTCAGGTCCACTTGTCTCACCCAAGCCTTTCTCCTTGACTAGTCTTTTGACAATCTCTTTGATCTCACCTAGGCCTTTTGCATCCTAGTCTTTTGATCCTACTTAATGGCTTTACTTAGCCTCACACTTTGAGTCAATGGCCTGCAAAAACTCTTTATACAACACTTCAACAAACACAAATCACAAATCTAAGTTTACTTTACCTTGGGTCACCATTTATTGAGCCTCCATGAGATCTTCTCTCTCGTTTCCAAGCTTTAATTAGCTTCAAGACTTCCTGTTATTTTCTTCAGTAAGTTCTTCTAGTGCACAGATTTACTAAAACTTCCTTCAAAAATCCTATAACAACTCATTAGGAATCTTGATTCAACATAACCATCAACAAATTACCAAATTCCCAAGAGCTTCAAGCTCTGATACCAAAATGATGCACTGACATCCAACCTGTAATAGTGGTTCCATACTTAACCCCCAATCCAACAAGTGTATCTCTAGGCTGCACAACATATGACAAGTAAATAGCAGGCAATCCATTATCAGTCCCATTGAAGCAACTACAGGGTAATGGAATAGTCAGCGACTGCCTCAAGTCAATAAGGTTAAGATCGCCAGTACTATTAACCACCACTTGCTCAAAACTCACCAAACAACCCACCAAATATACTGTTTGCAATGCTGATAAGTGTATCAGCTGCCCTGACCTTGTAGGCCACAGAGCTGCATTTCCTTATGCCATTCACACAGTTACAGGTGATAGGTACCCTTACAAAGTACTTTTAAGGGAGTATCTAGTTCTCTATGTTATATTTATTCATATAAGACCATTTTATATAAGCTTCAAAGAATTGAGTCTATTCTAAATGAGTTTTTCCTTGACTCGATCTCAATTGCCATGGACTCGTGGCCTTGCAAACATCTTCATTCTTGTCTCATTCTTCATCATTCACCGTGGCTAAGCATTTGCTAAATAGGTGATCATCAATAAGCAAATAACCTTCCTTTGATTTATAAGATTGTGTTCATATTGAAATCTCAAAGAATACCACACATTCATCGTAGCAAAATGCCTTATCAAATTAGTGATCTCTCCATTTGGGAATTGTGTGCTTTGTACAGAGTTCTTATGCATCCTTTATAATTACATACTATTCATCGTGGCTTCAAAAGCCTTTTTAAAAGAAAACATACCACATTTATAATGAAAGGAACTACCTCATATATAATAGGCGAAGAATAAATTCTATAAGCTCATTCAATCGTGTGCTTACCTTTGTTCCATTCCAGCTAGCCCAACATTGAGCTCTCCTATTCGGGTCTGCATATCTCAAGTATATGTTTATCAATCCTCTTCCGAACCAGCTTTGGCCTTCTACAATGAGTTCCCCTTCCTTTCCATGCTCAACATAGAAGAAGAACGTTCTGCATACATTCAGAGCCCCTGCGTTCCCATAGACACGCCTGTGTAAATTTGTCTCATCATAAAACAATGGATTTTTGTCAACATGACTCCCATCTGCCCAGGCTTAAACACCTTACTAAATAGGTGTAATTCCCATTCTCACAAGCTTGACTCTCCTCTCATTTTTTGGTTATGTGTTATAAAATTTGGGCTACAGGATTATCTTCTGTTTCCATGTGTTTACCCGAGGCACCTTCACCTCTCTTACCTGAATTATTCCTTTTTTTGAAATCTCTTTTTTTAAGAGCCTCCTCTCTAACTTCTACGCCCAACTTGGGCACTAAGACCAACAAGAAATATTTACAATCCAGCCAATATACTAATTTGGAGAAGATTTATCTCAACTAATATCATACGGTTGAAAGATTTCAACCACTCCCCTCATTTGCTCTTTAAGCCAAGATTGGCTTCCAACATGGGGATTCTCTCTTACCTAATTTTACCTTTTCACTTTTCACTTTTGACAATTACATTTACTCTCAAGGTAAAAGTTTGAAATCTAAACACAATTTGGAGGGAAAACAAGAATTTGAGGTTGAATTCAACTTCACGTGAGAACATCATTTGAATTTGCATGTTTGATGACCTCAACTAGTCCTCCATGAAGATATTTATGATGCTCCTACATCAGATGCCATAATCATTTTGATGTTTGATATAGTAATTTATCCTTAAGAGGAAAAAAAAATTCTTTGGGAAAGATCTATTGTACCTCTAAATCCATTGATTGATAAATCAATTGATGCAAACAAGATTTGAATCTTAAAATGTATTCAAATGTTGGATCTATCTCACCTTGGTGTAATGAATGAAACTATCATGTGTGAATCAATGTCCCTTATTTTGTATGTAGTTATTGAGAAAGATTATTCTAACTCCTCATATGTGTGTAGTAATCCACTAGGGATTGTATTCTCGAACCAATTTAATGCTTCCACATTTGAGGACTTTTGAAATAATGTAGTAGAGTCAACTTATTAGTAATATGTGACGTGTCTTTCTCATAAGCTTGAAGGTACAACTATGGATCTCCATGCCCACCAAATATAGGTAACACTGCTATCTGAAAGTTGTGTGGAAACCTTGTATTAGAGATTCTACATGAAATAGGGTTTCCATGTATAACATTGGCATCATCTTGAGGTTGGTATGCTTTATCTTCCAAATTGAGATGGTATACATGTTGTAAATCACCCACAACATGCATCAAGTAAATTAACACTTGTCAATGTATATTATTATCATCAAGGGGTTTATTTAATACTTAAAATTTCTTATTTATCTTAGCCATTGGTATATTATATTGGAAACCATTTTTAAGGAGGGTTGGTTTTCTTTTTGTAACCTTTTGAGGTGTGATAGTTGGGACCTATTTAGACGTAAATGAGCTATCACCCTTGTTTGGGTTAGTTTGAGACATAGGTTCTACTATAGTAAGGAGGGTTCAGGGAGATTCATTAGTATCTCTTATATTGTTAAGTTTTAAAGTATCACATGATAATTGAATATAAGGTACTTTATTCTCACGTAAATGTAAATTATGAACCTAAGAATAAGTGTGTGTGTGTGTGTGTGTGTTTTTTTTTTCCATGTGACCTAGTATTTGCTTGAACAAGATAAATAGTTGAAGTAGGAGAAAGACTAGAAGGTATAGATTCTATGTATTCTTCATCATAATCACAATAATAATCATTATCCCATGGTTCATAAAAATTAGAGTTTAATTAATTTTTATAAGAGTAGAAGAAGTATCATCCACATGCTCATTAAGAGAGAAATAGGAGAAAATTTTAACTTTTTACTGCTATGCAGTGTGTCATCATGTGTAGGTGTAATGCAATGCATTTGTTCACTAACTATGTGTGGAATTCAATCATGATTATCACTTTCAATTTTAGATTCAAGTGTATAAGAAGTAGCAATCATGTTTTCTTTTTACATCTTATGACATATAAGAGTTTGAGACATTTGAGTTATCAATTTGTTGGAAAGAATCATTGCATTAAGCTTGGAATGTGATAAAATAATTTAATCAAACTTAGTTTCTTCATTGCTAAAAGGTGTAATATCATTGGTATATGTTTTTTTTTGAATTTAACTAAGAAGGGTATAGAAGATGCATTGTTCTTATCTACTTTACTTGATCATGCAGATGTGGCTTTCGTGTATTGCACTTATATTGATTTAATTTAAATAATGAGGTAGTAAAATTAGTTGAAAATATAGGATCACATTGGAATAAATCACTAAAACCAAGAGGTATTTTTGGAATTATATTATTAGTTTGATTTTTAGGAGTAGGAGAAGAGTGGGAAGAAAGAGAAGATGATTTATCTAACAGACCCTCATGTTCATTGTCATGCTTATAGTAATCCTCATATCCATCATTATAACAATAGTCATAATCATCATTATAAATAGACTCATTATTTTTCTAATGTACAATATTGAAAATTGGTCCATTCATTGTTATAATCATGAGACAAATTGAAAAAAATTATAAATTAGGTGAGGGGTAGAAGATTGTTTAGATGCGATTCAAACTTGCCAAAGAAAATAATGTAAATAAGGAATAACAAACACACAAGATGTAAAATGTAATCTAACATAAGTATATGTGTTATTTGAGAAATTTTGAACAAAGTGTGTAATAGAGGCTAGGATTATAAGTGAAATCCTAATTGTTAGTATTTGTACATGTAGGCACCTAGGATGTGGATCTAGGTTTTTGAATTAGGGTTATTTTATAAAAACTTAAATTATATTAAATAATTGAAACCCTAATGTAGGATTGATTGAATTAACTAGGTTATGCCAAAGCATCATAAAAATAGATTTTCTAACCAAAATTTAATGCACAAAAATTGGTAGAAGGTAAACCATAAGCAAAACTAGGGATTTAAGCAATATTTTAAGTCAAGTTCACCAATTTTTTTAACCTTATAAGACCTAATGCATGAAAATATTATGTTGTTAAAGTGTTGAGTATGTCACTAATTTGGAACAAAGACTGGAAATGATTGATTTAATTAAAATTTCATAAAATAGTAAGTGAGAAGAGAAAAGGTACTTATCTAGAAATAAATAGACTTTTATGCAGATCAGGGAACTAGAATACGCTAGAGACTGGAAGACACCTTTCATCTTATGACTATTTATTGAAATGTAGCCTTAGATAGTAACACCTATATTTGGACAATAGTGTCGTGTGGTGCTAATGTTCAATTCTAATGCTAATGCCATTCTTTTAGGGACTATCTAAAAATTTTAAGGAAGTTACTTGAGGTTTTGGAGGTCCTGCAGGTAGTTCTATGTCATTCAAAGGGTCGTATGTGTCACTATTTTAGTTGAATCTATTATGAAACCCTAATGAATAAATACACACATGAAACAATAACCAGAACAAATGCAAATAGGAAAGGAAAAATTGGGTTGTGGGATGTTATGATTGTGTGAAATAGAACCCCTATTATCCTGACCATTGCCTACATTAACCCCAATGATAGGGTTTCAAATCACATGTATTCATCCCTTAGGGAATGTGCACCATCAATTTGCATGATATGCTAGAATTGATTTCACTTAGGCCCTTATTCAATCAATCAGGCAATGTCTAGATGTGATGACTAAGTAGTATGTAGAATATTGAGATATACTATTGATTCATTTTATGTAATTATGTTCTAAAATAGTAATTTCAAGATGTAAAATTCCTTGTAAGGCTCTTTATGTATAAGTAACATTGATTTGAATATAATCCATTGTTTATTGGTTGACAAGTCATAAAAGAGGTATAAAAAACATAAGAATAGGCTCACATAAGGGTTAGGACTCAAACATGAGAGAAAAGGCTTGTCAAACACTAGATCCATAATTAGACACTAGCACCATGTGACACTACTATCCTAAAAGTGGTGCAAATTTCATAAAGCTTAAAGCAAAGCTAAAACCAAGCAAGGTAGGCTAGGGGCCCCTGTGACTGGGAATGGACTTATGACTACTAGGGGTGTCACAAATAATAATAATAAGACATAATAAAGATCAAAAGACTCAAAATAACCATGTAAATGAGGACTATAATCATCACTAAGACCATCATATGAAAGATCAATAAAAGACATAGTAATTGTGGATGCTTGACCAAATTAAGGTGTTTACAGATGCATAATTTGTAAAATTTAATTTTGAGACACCTAAATCTCCTAATAATTTGTTAATCATAAACCTGATAGGCCCTAAAACCTAAAAAATGACTGTATGTTTGCCTAAAATAGACATCAATTGTAAAATTTACATCTTGAAAGACTTAGGTTCATTATTCAAATCCTAAAATGACTAAGTAATGACCATATTGGAATTTGAAAAGTATCTTCTAAACCATGACTCATAGAACTATAAGACCAATTATATAAGAAGTAGAGTGGCCTTAATTTATTATATCTACTATAATAATTTTAAAGAATAATATACTTGACATTTATATTAGAAAATACATAACATGCCATTCACTTGTTCAGCTTGTACAACTTAGAAACCTTGCCACATAATTAAATTCTAAGACTTCTAACAATTATGAGATACATAAGATTAATAGGCATTGCTTGACAACATAAATATGCATTAGTGGAGTATGTTACAAAAGTGATGATAACCATTGACATTTACTCTATTCTTAGACATTTACCTAGAGGATTGTGACTGTAAATAATGTATGTGGTTGTTGGTGTCTACAATAAATGATAATCACGTTGGTTTCACGTAGAGACATTAATTTATGGGAATCATTCACAATGGTTATGTGAGTATAAAGATATGCTTAGCGACATAGAAACCATGCCTTGACTAAAATGGACAAAATTTTTAGATTAAACTAGCGATTATGGGAGAGAGCCTTCAAATATGGATCATTGATGGCCCATTAGGATGTGATGATGAAATTATCATTACAAACATACATGGCGTTCACTAAGATTAGTGCAAATGAGTCAAGCTTCATATGACCTTATCAAAATAAGGTGTGACTAAATAGGATCACCTCATCACTATGGCCTCAATTATTTAACTTAATGGCCTACAAATAAATAAGGGATTTAAACTATAGGTATTCATTATGGCCTTTGAAATTTAACAAATTATATAAATGGGAGTCAAATATATATATTCTATAGTGGATGTGATCAAGGAGCAACTATAATTTCTTAAATTGTTTGTTTAGATGACCATAGTGGCACATAGAGCCAAATTTTATTCTCAACATTTAAACAATCACATTGAAGGGGTTCTAATTAATTTATATTACCGATGGTCTCATTCACAACATACAATCTTTTGAAATCCATATTATTATTCATATTATGTAATATTTTCAATCTACAACATCATTATTTGAAATTTTTGCTAGATTGAAATCATTTGATCATAATTGGTGGTTTATATTTTTTCTAATTGACTCTACTGACAACTATTTTTATACATGGAACTTTTTTTAAGGTTGTAATCCCCTACCCTCCCCCAATAGCCACTTGTTTATCATATAGCATTATTTTCATATGTAATTAATGCACACTTTTTCTTGCCTTTATGAGTTTCAACTATTGATTTTTGTTTACATCTAGTTTGTAAATAATTTATATTGATATTAAATATGATTCCAACCGATACAACTCATAAAATAATTTTTAACAATTATAATAAACAATTGCTCCTACACAACCACATCACACATAAAGTCCATACTTGTTTGAAAATCACTTGATAACACAATCACTAGAGTATATGTCTCTTTGCATATACGATGAATTATAATGTGGCATAGGTACCCTAAGTGAAAGGATGGCATAGCTACCCTCTCTTTGCCTATATGATGAATTATAATGTCGCATAGCTACCCTAAGTGACCTCTACTACACCAGTTTAGATTGTAATTTTTTTTGGACCAAAAGTTAAAAGGGCATATGTCATGTAAGCTTACTTGAAAGTTTTAGATCCAGAATTTACCAATCCCTTAGATAGCAAGCTAAGCAAGGACTATATCAAAATTGATAAGGTCCAGGTTAATGTTTATCCAGTTTCAAAAGCTACTCAACCACTCCACTTTTAAAGTTCAAAGATCTCCTTGTTGAATTCTAATAATGGGCCAAGTGACAAAGATAGAGACAAAGAAGGAAGTAATTAGGAAGAAACAATACTACATTAATAAATTTAATTTTATTTATGAACACAATCAACAAATTGTATAGGGGTATAAATTAAATGAAAAGTAAAAATGTGAATAGTTCAATTAAGAATTAGCTCTCATAAACTCGAATACAAGAAATTAAATGAACAACATCAATGAAAGAGTGAAAATAAATAATATGCATATGTTATTGCTCAATAATAGTGAATATAGAGTGGTACTATATTATAGATTGCTTATCCTATGTAAAGATTTTAGAATCAATCACAAGGATACACTAGCGGTTGACTCATTAATCACCTTCTTCAAGGAGAGTGAATTAACCAAAGTAAAATAACTTATCACCAAAATAAACACTAAGATATTCAACCACATAAAATAAATAGCTGAGTGCTTTGCAAGATTTGGGAATTGCACATAATTGTACATATGACATAAATTATATTGGATTTGCTTCTTTATGGTTACTTTACAATTATCTTATAGCAATTTTGGTCTTGTCTATATTATTTAAAAAAATCATTAATTTATTCATGTGTTTGATTGAGGGTACTATTTGACACATAGCTTGGTTCAAAATCTGGAACCATGTTTGGCCCATGCTACAAACTAGATCAAGTGGTATAATGATGTAATCACTTGCATATTTAAACAAACAAACAATGATATTTATGAAGGCATATTTAAATTCTCTAAACATATCTAGACCAAATAATGATGTAAACAAACACCAACAATCTAGAGAGCTAAACTTTACTTCTTTACAACCTTTATCATGGACAGTGACATAGAGGTTAGGATAGAACTCAAAACAGATAAAATTATCATTTATACGACCAAGACTAGATAATTGACATGAATATTTAAAACTGACTTGGTGTCTGTCATACAAAGCTAAATATAAAACTAGTTTTATATTACCGGGAATCAATGGAGTTATATGAACTCTGATAAGACCAAAATGAACAAATTTGACATTTTCGTGTGAATAGATATAGCTAATTTCAGATTCTAGCAACAGAGATATCAAATTTGTTTGAAAAGACTTTTTAGGCTTATAGCTCAGAGTGAGTTCGATGGATTTGATTCAATATTTTACAAATTATAGATAAGTATAATTATAGGCAAACTTATACTTAAGAAGTTTAGACTTCTTATATATATGAGAGAATTTTACACTAAGGGTTTATACAAACTATTCTCTTTTTCAAGAGTTTCTTTAGTAACTTCAATATCTAGACAATCAATAAGTTGTTCAGGAATGAAAGGAGGTAACTCATAAGTTCCTTCTAGTTTCGATTCATTGAGAATTTCTACTATAGAAGTTTCTTGGGATTTTCCAAATTCCATCTTCAGAGGTTAAGATCTGGACAACAAGAAATTTTTGGAAAGGGGATAAAAATTGTAGAGATAAAAGGGCCTATGAAAAAATGAATAAACGGCCAAGACTCGATGCAAATAACTACCCAAAGAAAATTTCTCGATGCAAATAACTAGCAAAATAAAATTTCAAAGTAGGGATTCTTAAAATTCTAAAACATAAAATATAAATTCTTACATATTCTTTCAATAGAAAAGCACAGTGGCTCTAATACCAATCTTTTTACGTCAATAGACTCTCCTTCAATTCCTTAGAAAAACTATGACAGTAGGCAGGGGCTGAATGGCTATGGCTTCAATATTATCACTCAAAATCTATTACATACTTTAGAATTTACAATATATCAAATTTCTGATACCAGGTCTTTGAGAAGGTAGTTAAGCAGGAACACAAGTTAAAATCTATTGCTCAAGCTAGGGACAAGTTTAGAAGTTCTAAGCCAAATTTTAAAAATAATAACTAGAAGCAAAGGGGTTGAGACTCCAAGAGTCATTTCAAAAATAATAATGCTTGATTTAACAATGGTTAAGGCAACAAGAAACTGGGCAATGGTTTCAAAGGCGATTTCAAGGGAAACTAATAGTCTGGTAGGAAAGGACCACCTGGAAGTTGATTACTTTGTGGAGGTGACCATTATGCTCATGAGTGTACCCAAGATAAGTCAAATAAAAAGGTTCTAATCCTTATTATGGAACATTTTATCAATGTATTCATATGGTAGTTGATAATCGACAAGCCGGATTTCAATCTTCACCCATAAAACTATTAGATATTTTATTTGAACATTCAATTTCTATTTTGATACATAATTTTTTATAGCTAATAAAATTATAAATAATTTATTTATAAAATATGGAAATGATTCAAAAGTCAAAGTTGACAAGTGTTTAGTTGAAGCAGAGATTAAACTACTTGAATTCAAAATAGTAATGGATCCTTATGTAGCACCATTAGGTTCATATGATGTGATCTTAGGACTCAAATAGCTTGTAAAGCATAAGGCCAAGGTTGAATGCTACTTGAATAAGGTTAAGTGTTTAGACCATTTTAGAAATCAGACACAAATTGAAGACAAGAAAAGAGAGTTGAGGCTTAGGCATATTTCTACAATGCAACTCAAGAAGGCTTAAGGAAAATATGCCAAGAATTTATTGAAAAGATAAATAAAATGAAGGAATATAAGGCACCATTAAGGATGAAAACCATCTAGTTGGTTGAATTGAAGGATCAAGTCTAAGAATAATTGTCAAAGGGATTGATCAGGCCAAGTGTGTCACCATGAGATGTATCAATTGTATTTGTTATCAAGAAGGATGGTACTCTTAAATTTTGTATAGACTATAGAATGTTGAATAAGGAAACTATGAAAAATAGGTATTTTTTACCTTGTATAGATGATATTTTCAATCGGATGTGAGGGGAAATAGTATTTTCTAAGATTGACCTTAGAGCAGGATATCATCAACGGAGGATAAAGGATGAGGATATTCCAAAGATAGTGTTTATAACTCGATATGGCACTATGAGTTCATAGTGTTACCATTTGGGTTGATAAATACTTTGGAAACATTCATGAATCTCATGAACAATGTGTTAAATGATTATCTAGATAGTTTTGTTTTGGTCTTTCTTGATGACATTCTTATATACTCTAAGAATGAATAAGAACATCTTCAACATTTAGAACTAGTTCTGCAACGGTTGTAGAAGCACAAGTTGTATGGAAAGTTTTCCAAGTGTACATTTTTCTAGGAGAGAGTATAACATCTGGGACATATTATCTCTATGAATGATATTTCAGTACATCCAACAAAGATAAGAGCCATCAAGGAGTGACCAACACCAAATAATGTTCATTATATAAGGAATTTCATGGGATTAGTGGGCTATTATAGGAAATTCATTCATAATTTTTTAAAGATAGATAATTCAATTAACTCTCTATAATGGAAGAAACAAATTTTTATCTAGTCAAATAATTGTGAAGTAGCTTTTTAGGAATTGAAAATAAGGCTTACTTCAACACAAGTACTAAGAGTTCTCGATCCCAATGGTCTAATTTTGGTGATCACAGGTGCATTAGGGATGGACTAAGAGGATTATTTATGCATGATAATTTAGTGGTAACTTATGAATAAAGGAATCTAAAGCCTTATGATATGAATTATGCCCCTCATGATTTAGAACTTGCAGTAATTCTACATGCCTTTCAAGTTTGGAGGCATTATTTGTTGGGAAAACCATTTTATCCCAAGATGAATAACTTAGGGCTCAAGTGCATCTTCACCCAACCAAATATGAATGCTCATCAAAGACATTGGTTAGAGTTATTATCTGACTAAGACTTTGATATAAATTATATCAAAGGCAAAGAAAATAGAGTAGTTGATGCCTTAAGTCCTAAGAGGTACATAACAACCATGCCTACTATTAGGAGTACTTTCAGGGATCGAGTGATCAAATTCTCATTAGGAGATGAATTCTATGATCAGGGTAAGAAAGTGTTGACTGAGAATGGTTAGAATCTTAAGTATAAAGGATTCAAATTAAATAATGATGGTCTTATATGATACAATGGAAAGATGTATGTGCTAGATCAAGAGAATCTAAGGATCATAGTTCTAAAAGAACGACAGCATGCCCCATATTCAAGACATATAGGAGTAAAAAATCTTATATTAGAGCTTAGACCACTTTATTTCTAGAAGATAATCAAGAAATATGTAGTGGAATTTGTGTCATGTTGTTTAGAATGTCAGTGAGTGAAAGTTGAACATGTGCATCTGACTATATTATTATATCTATATGATATACCAGAATGGAAGTGGTAGGTGATTAGTATAGAATTTGTCCAAGGGTTACCATTATCATGGAATAGGCATAACATGATCTTGGTAGTAGTTGACAAGCTAACTAAGGTGGCTCATTTTATACCAGGCAATTTGACAGATGATGCACCTACTCTTGTAAAGAGGTTTGTAAAGAAAGTGTATTGGTTACATGGATTTATAAAGAAAATTGTTTTGGATCATGATCTAAAGATGACTTCTAGATTTTGGGTAAATTTGATTTCAAATTTGGGTATGCATTTAAAATTCAGCACTACATATCACCCAGAGACTAGTGATTAGCCTGAATGAGTTAATTAGGTAATAGAGGATCTTATTCATGTGTATTGCATGTATCGGTAGTACAAGTGGGAAGAATATATTTCATTGGTTGAGTTTTTTACAATAACTCATATCAATCAACTTTGAAGATGATACCATTTGAAGCATTGTATCGAATATGGTGCAAAAGACCAATCAATTGGGATAGGTTGGAAGAAAGAGTAGTCTTTATACCTAAGATGCTTTTAAAAATGGAAGATCAAGTCAAATCAATTAGGCAGAGATTGGTTGAGGCTAATGATAGGAAGATGAGTTATGTTGTTTTGAAGAGAAAAAATAGATAGTTATCAATAGGTGATAATGTGTTCTTGTGGGTTAAGCCATAAAAGAGCTTGATTAAATTTAGGAATTTGGAATTTTTTTTACTAAGATATGTGGGATCCTTTGAGGTTTTAGAAGTGATCAATCTTGTAGTGTATAGGCTTGCACTACCACCAAACTTAGCTCTATTGCATAATGTCTTCCATGTTTCTTATCTTAAAAAGTATGTAGTTGATACTTCAGATGTGTTGGATTGGAATGCCTTGTAGGTTTTGGATCCTAGGGTGGTCATGGTATAACTAATCAAAGTAATTGACACTCAAAAAATTCATATATGTAATCGAGAGATCTCATAATGCAAGGTCCTATGGGAACAATACTTTGAGGATAGTGCTACTTGGGAAGATTATGATGAGTTCTACAGGTGATTTCCACATTTATTTGCTTGATTTGTTGGTTCATACTATATTTTTTTCTTGAATAATGTTTTTAATTCAGAATTAATGTTTGAATAAGTTTCATTGAGATGATGACCAATTTTAGAGGGAAAGGATGTCTCATCCCAATTCCTAGCTAAGCAAATAGACTTGATTATCCATGGATTTTTATGGTTGATAATTTGATTTGATTATTATCTAACTAAGTTGTAAGTCATATGTTGTTATGGGACAATTTTATGTTGTTTCGATTATATGATTTGATTTTTATGAGACAGTTTTATTAGACATTATTTATATTGTGATCATGTTCATTTGTTATTAGAATAATATTTTATGATATATATCACGATGCTACAGACTAACTA
The DNA here is from genome assembly GCA_037957365.1 of Torreya grandis. Taxonomy (NCBI): domain Eukaryota; kingdom Viridiplantae; phylum Streptophyta; class Pinopsida; order Cupressales; family Taxaceae; genus Torreya; species Torreya grandis. Next base: position 158,149 of record JARHVA010008502.1, on the reverse strand, counting down.
CCTTCTTGTCATGAGTTTGATTTAGAATAGATTCATCCCTAAGAGCATGACAAAGGTGGATCATAATCGAAGAGGGTTATGTAGATGAAAGTGTTGGGGGATAATAGAGGAATGGATTTAAATTTTGCACACACCATGTTAAATAGTACTCATTATATGCCTAGTTTGATTGGTTAGCGTTAGTACATTTTAAATTTTGTTTGCATTTAGATAATTATTTATGCATGTTAATTGTGTGTTAGTTCAAATTTATGCCTATGTGGAGTTAATCTTGGGTGATTGCATTACATATATTATATGCAAATTTAGTGTAAAATGTTACTATGTGTTTAAGCCATGTTATTTTATTCATGATCATTAATTTTTTTGTGAGAATGTAAATTTGCATGAAGATGTATCTGGTACTACCATATATAGACTAACCCTCATGACTTTGAAATGTTTTAGAACATTGGCTAGTTATATGTATGATATTCAAAAATATCATTATATAGATTAAATGCCTTATTATATATATATATATATATATATATATATATATATATTCGATAATTGATATAACATAGTAATAATATAACAATTCATTGTTATAATAGCCATCATGTTTTGATATAATATTTTTTAATTCACCATTTTTTATAAAGGAATGTAAATGAATTTATATTAGTCTTATTGTTAGTAATTCATTATAATAATTAATTTATACTAAGTTATTATTTATTATTAAGTCATATTATTAATAAAAAATTAAAAAATAAAAGTAGAAAAAATAGAAGAAACACAAAAAGGAAATAAAATAATGATAAGGAAATAAATAGAAAAACTATGTTATAATTAGAAAATGTATTACATTATATTAAAATTAGGAAAAAATAAAAAAACACAAAAGGAAGCATTGAAATTAAAGGAAGGTGTTGAAATTTAAAATAAAGTCATTCAATAAAAAGAAAAAAAAAGTAGATGGAAAATAAAAACTAGCTTTTGACTGCATGAGAATCAATGTTAGAAAGTGTGAATTGGAGAGCAGAAGAACAACACAAAGAGGAAGAGAAAAATAAGACTAGAGAAGAAGGGAGTGTTGGTTCCCAATTTTACACCTCTATAATTCATCCTTGCACACTTGAGAAGATGGTAAACGTAGATGATAAAATTGAATTATGTTATAGTTTTAGAAGGGTTTAACATTTGGAAGGATTGAACATAGACAATGACTAGAAAACATTGACAGAGAATATGGTTAGTTCCTTGCTACTGCTGGCTCTGCTTGAACCAAGGTGAGAGGACATATGGGGTAGTTTGGTTACAAGGATGGATAATATATTTCAATCTCCAAGGGATTATTGGCACACACACAGATCTAATCAAAGCATAACCAAAATTGCATAGTCCACTTGAGAATAGTTATCACACAAATTGATATTTTTTTTTGAAATCAGGCACAAGTTACTGAAGACAGATAAGAGGGTGATTGCAATATTCATTTATAAATAAAATATTGACAACTAAGGGCCAAATGGAAGATTATAATGCTCAATGTCAAAGAGAAAATACATACACATTCCAGATATGCAACATTCATTCATCTATAGGAAAACAACACTCATAATATTCAACATGTATTATTTGCATGGGGTAGGACAGGTAGGATGAGTTAGGTGTATATATATATATATATATATATATATATATATATATATATATATATATATATATATATATATATATATATATATATATATATATATAATTTGTGGGGCTTTTAGCATAGGGAGGTCCTTCAACAATCATGTTATCATTCATTCCAAGATGCAAAAAGATTAAGAAATAATATAAGGAAATTATTAGGAATGGTTTGCATTCATTGATACCAATCTAATGCAAAAATTTAAATGACCCTTGAAAAATCAAAAGCATACACTTCAACTAGAGTCTCAAGCACAATCCCCTATCAACTCCATAAATCGAGAGTATCCTTAAAATATTATCAACATAACATTCCCAATCACAATATAAAAAATAATTTATAACCTAAGTCTATGCCAAAAATGACTACCATTAAGAAGTATAAAACTAGATACTGTATCAGTACCGCATGAAGAATGTGCCATTGTGATTAATTGACAAGAAAGAGAAAAAATCACATCTATTTTCCATTAATCTTGAAGATAAATCTTACATACATCAATGTTGAAAATATTAACATGACAACAATCATGATGTAATTATTATAAAATATGGGAGACATATATCAAATGATCTAAGATTTTTCTAATGACTATAAAAATGCAATCACCTTAGCAACAAAAGCAAAACCAAAACAATAAATAAAAAAATAAAAAATGCCTCTATAAAGAGGATATTTCTAAAAGTTCAAAATCCTAAAACCTAAGAAAGCCAACCCACCAACAACCTCTGTAAAGGGGAATAACCCTCTTTATTTATCCAAATTTCTCACCTAGAATATTCATAGAAGATGCTCCATCTAAAAGATGCTTTTAAACATGCTTGGAGATTCTCATGATTTTCAAGGTGATCATTCTGGTAACTTGGTTGTCCATGTAATGATAATATTGTAAAAAACGTTGATTAGCCTAGATGGAATCTTGTTGCACTTAAGATTGAGGGAGAATATTGTTTCTAGGTACAAACTAACTTTGTCTTCTTGTGTAACTATTTCACCTTGCTCTTCAACTAATCATTTACCCAATTGAAAGTTTGTAGATGGCTGTCCTCCTCCTTATGTAAGCCAAAGAATGACTCTATATTTGTCATGATATCATTAGTGACACTTGAATTCTTGCATGACTACTCTAGCTGTAATGGAGGTAATGTGGGATGCATCGTCATTTGAATCATGCAAAGAACAAAATAACTTCCCCTCAAAACATGCTTCCAATGGCCCAGTTTTGGCTCAAAACCCTTGTAATGATTATCCTCATCCATGGAGATCTTTGACATTACTCAAATATTGGTATATAACACTTATCTCTTTATTTTTACCTTGTTCCTTTGACTTTTCCCATTTGAATTTTCCTTTCCCCTTTTTTCTACCAAACCTAATAATGGTATGTGCATATTTCACCTTATTTTGCCTTAATGGGTTTTGAAAACTTAGTTACAATTTTACACCTTTTATCTTGGTGGGTTTTTGGGATTCATTTGTAAATTTACAATTTTTGACTCTAGTGGGATTTCAAAACCCATTTTCAACTTTTGAACTTTATGAAGTTTCAAACTTCTTGTGCACTTTTGCAAGTTGTAAATTCAAAGTTGCATTCCGACTCAAAATGTCTGCTTTGATTTTTTATTTACAACTTCCCACTTACCTTAGTTTTCATAAATTTTACATGGAATTTTGAAACTACCAAGGTATACTTTCATTGGCATGTGATGTGGGATACGAGGCTTTAAGTGCACATTGGTTTTTGCCACTCAAATATTGTAATGTACTATTGTACTTCCCTCTTCAACTCCTTTTCTCTTTCATGATTTGAAAATTGGTTCTTTGACTTCCATGGGCACATTGATATAGGACATTTATATTGAAACTTAAAACCTGATCTTGTAGGCTTTAGGATTGTGGCTGCTGTTGTAAATTTGCATGAGGCAAGTCATGAATAAGATTGCATTTTCATCCCAAAGTTTTGAAACTTCTTAGACAATACATTGTTATCTAGGCTTATCCTTTCAATGAATAGAGTTGAAGGATCATTTTTATCATATCTAGGCCTATACTTCAAAAAGGTTCTAGGGATTTCCTATATTTATGTATTTGGATCTAGCCACTTAGCACTACCTTCACCACTGCCTTGTGAAATAGGATCAGATGGATATCAATTATGATCTTCATTTTATAAATACCCATCATTAGTTTCCTTTCCATATTAAAAATCATCACATAAATGAGCAATGGATCCTCTTGATGCTTAAACTTTTTATAAATGACATTGTTTTCTCTTCTCCATGTTGATCTGACTGGTATTCAAATGTCACACCTACTAATTTTTAATGAAAAATAAGGTTATCAAGGATATTTTATCATAAATAATTTACCTCATTAGCTGAGGGAAGCCTTTAAAATACCTCTTCGATTAGTAGAAACAACTTTGTGTCCAATAATCACTGTTGTCACTAATGAAGTGGATTTACTTTACAGATATGATGAACATATTCTCTCTCCTTTTTATTTTAACCTCTCCACCCAAAAAACATTACCAATGTTTCCATAGGGTTGACCCTCCATATTTGGTGATGTCAATAGTTCATCTCCTTCCTTTCAATGCTATTGAATTCTTTAATCTTTTTATCCCATTTTAGAGTAGATGTAAGAGTTTAATGACTAGCTTTATCCAATCTAGTGAATCTACCATCCAAACAAATACTCTTGCCCTTAAGGCAACAACACCAATATATAGCAAGTCCAATCAAAAGCAATGTGGGAGTAGATAAAACAACATCTAATGTCTTCCTTTGCCCTCAAGTCATCACTACAGAAAATAGTGACACATGACTCTTCCCTTTAGTGGGATTTCAAACTTTATATGTATATTTGCATTTAGTGGGTTTGGGGAATCCAACTTTAGTTTGAAATTTAAAAAATAAAAATTTGCATTATGACATTGCTTTCCCACTTGGAATCTCCATTGACTTCCACACTTGCATTGACCTTTTAAACTTCCGTTGCACTCTTTATTGCTGACACTTTGTGTCAAACTTTGGGGTTCAATTTGCAAAATGAAAATTACAATTTAAAAGTACAAATGTTATGTTGTAGTCCCACTTAAAATGTTTGCAGACTTACATTTCCTTTGAAACTTTCCATTGCACACTTGGAAAATTTCCATGGTCCTTTTGACTCTCCACATGGACATGACCCAACACATATCATTGGTTTTAAAACATCTATTGTGATTTTGTTGACAACTTTTTGTTGCTTTACTGTAAACCTCCACATGGGATTTCATTTTTGGCATATACAATGGGTAACAGGATTTTGAATACATATTGAAATTTCAACATTGCATTCTGATGTTACAATCCCCATGCCATTCTCTGCTAACTTAGACCATCTCTTGAAAAGTACAGTTGTATTTCCCTTAAATATTTCCTTTTTTCTATTCTTTTAGAAAGTTTACATTGCATTTGGTCTTTATTCTTCCATGTGGGCTTAGACTCAAAACTTTTTTAAATGCGCAATGGACTTTATATTGTAATTTACAATTTAAAATTTGAAATTTGCATATCAATTTTTTTTTTCCTTCAAAATCTTCACTCTTGCCTTTCCTTTGAAACTTTCTGCCTCATTTGGATGCAATCTTAGCATGAATTTGAAAAAATTCAATGTAGGATTTTCTTTTTAAACTTTCAACTACTCCATTTATTAGCATGCGTAGCAGGCTTTGGATCATTGATTGAAACTTGAAAATTGCATACTAAAGTTGTAATGTGATGTTGGATTCCCACCTAAAATATCTGAGACCTTGTCATCTGAAACAAAAATGTTAGACTTTGTATTTTTAAGTACTTAGTCATTTTTGAATCTTCCTAGCTTGATTACATCATAGAAAATATTAATGCCACAAAAAACATGAAAACATTAAGTGTTAATGAAACCAATTTTTATAAGGTTTTCAAAATATGATTACAGGAGCAAGGTTTTTATTCAAGACAAACACTTGCAGATTTCCTTCAGAGGGGAATGATTTGAACCTTTAGACACTTATTTCTTGGGAAGAGCACAAATTATTTGGGAAAATTTAGGAACTAACATTGGCTCTCACTTGGGGATGTATACCCCTTGAGGGTGTGCAAAGAACCCCAAAAAAGAAGACCAGTTGCCAATCCTTTGGGCCATAGAGTCAAAATTTTGACAATTTCTTAACAAACACCCTCATAAACTCAATGAAACAAGGGAAGGATAAAAAAAATAGCTTAGGAAGATTTGAAAATGAACACACAACAAAAAATAACAAATAAAACTGTACAAATAAAACCCAACACAGAAGGGAAACAAAATAAAAAACTATACACTATACATTATTTTACACAAATATGGACATAGTCAAGGAAGTGTTTCATATGTGTACCATTAACTAGATGTTCTATTATTTCACCATCCAGGTCTTTTAATAAGAAAGTATGTTCCCCAATTTTGCATTTAATAGAGTAAGGGCCCACCCAGAAGGCATCAAATTTTCCATGTTTGCATTTTTTCTCATGTCTGATGTCCCAAATTAAAACTAGATCTCCTAATTGAAAATTTCTTTGAGAAACGTTTCTATCAAATGTTATTTTAAGTCTTTCCTTGAACTTTATGCATCTCTCATTAGCTTATCTTCTAGTTTTATCAAGCTCAATAACCTGTTTCATTTTGATTTCATAGTGGTTAACTTCATCATCTTGTTCCACCTCTTACATGAACTAATACCTTGGTAACTGTAGATTCATAATAAAAAAAACTTGAGATCCATAAATAAATTCAAAAGGGATCTTACCTATATCTCTCTTAGGTGTGATCCTATTAGCTCACAAGGCAAATTTCAGTTGTTCACCCCACTTCATCTTGTTAGCTTTCAAAGTCCTTATAATGATTTTAAGCAAATTCTTATTACTAGATCCTACTTGCCCATTCCATTAAGGGTTGTAATTGGAAGCATAAGTTAATGTGATCCCATATTCCTTAAAAAATGCCACCAAAGGTTTAGCTCTAAAACTCATGGCATTGTCAACAATTATCTTGATAGACACACCAAATCTACAAATAATGTGATTACAAAGAAAGTCCATGATCACCTAAAGTGTGGCCTTTTTTGTAGGGACTGCCTCAACCATTTTGTGAAGTAGTTGGTTGCAACCTATATCCACCTATGCCCAGTGCTTGATGTATTAATGATCCCCATAACAAAATTCATTCCCCATTGTCTAAATGAGCCTTCAATCAATACAGGTTATAGGGGAGAGAACCAAAAGCTTTCAACCTTCTAAAAAAGTGCTAACATATCTCACATGTTCTTAATTTCTATACAACATCCTTGAATAGTGATGAACACAAATAAATATCTCTTAGAATATTATGATCTGTGACTTTAGGTGAAAATATTCCACTATGAAAGTCTTTAATTAAATCAATAGTTTCTCTTCTACCATGTACCTTAAGACAACCCCATCTAGATTCTTCCATTCCAAACCATTTTTAGTCAAGAGATACTCTTGGGACTTAAGATTAAGAGTTATCCATTGATTCTTATCTAAGTTATAGGGAAAATTCAAACTTTACTAGAATAAACAATATCCTTATACCACAAAAACATGTTAGACTCAAAGGATCATCAATATTGAAAACAATAGTGTTTTCTCCACAACTTACAAACTAGACTCAGCCATGAGCTTGGCTAAGCCCATCCCTCACATTAACTTGGTGGTATTGACCTCTATGTCATACTCTTGGAAAATTTTTGCCCACCTACACCTCTTGCTTGATTCCTCAATCCTAGTCAAGATGTCTTTGACCATCAGATGTGGGGCATATGCAATAATCTTTTAACTCAAAATATAGGGTCTAAACATTTTAATAGCTTTCAAGAGGGTAAAATCCTATTTTTCCATGATATTATAATTTATCTCAAGTCATTACATAGCTTTACTAAAGAAAGTTATGGGATGTTTGTGACCATCATCATTATTTTGCAAGAGAACAACAACTATAGTACTTTGTAATGAAAAAGAGAATATTTGGAACTCCCTAGTGTAATCAGGACTGGCCAAAATAGGGGAAAACATCAAGTCTCTCTTAATTTCACTGGAATCTTGTATGGCATTCTCCTCCTACTTGATGGTTTGGTCATTTTTTATCATGAAAGTAATAGGCAGAGTTATCTCTACAAAGTTAGACACAAACCTCCTTACAAAGTTGATTTGTCTGAAGATATTGAATTCCCTTCTTGGATTGTAGGATATTCACTTTTTCAATGGATTCCATCCTTTCTAGATCTATCATAACACCATCCTTAGACACTATGTGTCCCAATAACTTGGATTTTTGTACTCTAAAGTGACATTTCTTTAGATTAATGGAAATGCCAAATTCCTTGCATCTAAGGAACACATTTTATAGATGGTACAAGCGTTCTTTTTTAATTTTTGGAGTAAATTTTAATATCATCTTGATACAAAACAATAAACTTATTAATTACCCATGTAAAATCAACATCCATAGCTCTCTAAAATGTTGCACCGACATTCATTAACCCAAAAGGCATTTTCATATAGACATGCATGCCCCAAGGCATTATAAATGTAGTTTTGGGTCTCTCAAATTCATTTACCACAACTTGGTTATACCCTGAGAAACCATCTAATGTGGAAAACATCTCTGATCTTGTAACACTATGCAATAACTTATCCATATTAGGTAAGGGGTAATTATCCTTTAGAGAAGCTTTGTTTAAATTTATAAAATACACACATAAGCAAATGCTACTATTCTTCTTTCTTATAGGGACTAAGTTTTCCACCCATGATAAATACCTTATGGGTTGAATAATCCCATCGTCCCTTAACTTCTTTAACTCTTCCCACATATTGGTGGCCAAGATGGGGTTAATAGGTCTCTACTTCTACTTGAAAGGTTTGATTTCAGGCTATAATGGGATGATGTGTTAAAACAAATTATCTCTATATGCTTTCAATTTGGAATGAGACCAAGCAACACAATCTTGATACTTCTTTAACATCTGCATGTAGGCTTGATTCTCTTTTGCACTTAATTGAGTACCAAGCCAAACTTTTCTTGGATTATCTTTAGAGCTCAAATAAAATTCAATCACATCTTTTGACATAAATAAATCTCTAGTTTTAATTCTATCTATTTCATCAAAATATGCCTCTAAACTCACCAAACCTCTTGGGATAGTGTTCATCTTCCACTAAATGATGTCTATCCCAAACAAGGTTTCTTTCCCATTACAAACTTGGACCATGGATTCCAAGTCTGTAATCTGATTTTGAAATTCTCAACATCACAATTGAGAAACCTTTTAATATGATCATCAACATAAAAAAATTGCCAATGATAAATGTTATCTAGGACTAAAGATCTAACAATTACCTCCTCTTGATACCAAAAGCGAGGGTTCATCTTTTCACTTTCAAATTGAGCACCCAACCCTTCAAGTCTTTCAACTTCCTCATTGAAACTTCCATCATGATAAAAAATATTTAAAGTGTCAAATAATTTAAAAAAATCCCATAAAACATTTCTATATTATTTTAACCTTTTATTTTTGGTGGCATAAGCATTTCTAACTTGCTTAACCACTAAATCGAAACCACCCTTTACAATCAGGCTTGTAATTCCATGTTCTCAAGAAATCCTTAAATGAAGCAAGAGTACCTCATATTCCACAATGTTTTTAGTGCACTCAAAGGATAGCTTGAAAGAAATATTAAAATATTTCTTATTGGGGGCATAAAAGAGAAACCCAGCTCCATTTCCAAGATTGGAGCAAGCCCCATCAAAAAACGTTCTCCAAATGTTACTAATTTCTTTGTCATATCCAGTGTCAAGAACAATGGATTGTTAAACACAATATACATTCCCAATGAAGTGACCCAGCTCTACCATAGTGTACAAAACCTCATTTAGAGCACATTTTGGATCTTCAAGTACATGCAAAATCTTAGGTTCTCTATGAAGTTTCACTATATTTCCCTCCAAAGGAATGGTGGCATAAGAAAGGTCCATCTAAATACTATCACACATTCTAGCAGCCAATTTTATTGACAATAACATCCCCCACTTGGGAGGGCAATCCATAACTATCACATCCATGTTCAAAAATTTACCTGGGTGAACTACCAATTGCACTAGCAATCATTTAACTTGTCCAATAATTGGTACCTATCTTTAGTCTGTGGCATATCACTTGCTAAAAATAGATGTTATTTTTAATCCAAGCTCACTAAGGACACCTAGGGGCATCACATTGCAAGGGGCTCCAGAATCAAACATACAGTTGTGAATAATTAAACCATTAATCAATAAGGTAGTATAGAAGGGGTCAACATTCAACTGACTTTTTACCAATGCAACCCCAAAATAAACCTCTAGGGCTGGTTCAATAGCATCATCTAACTCTTTATTTCCATCTAAAATTATTTGGGGTGAAGTTATCTCATTGGTATTTGTATTCTCATTACAATCCAAATACTCAAATGCCTTCATTTTATGTTCTAGTACTTGCAGTAACTAAGCAAGTGGGATAGTAATTTTTAATTGACTCAATACTTGGGCCATATCACATACGATGTATTGAGGAAGGGGCATATTTTTAGGGAGGGTGACAACACTTTCATTGGAATATAGTCACTCAAAGTCAGAGGGGAAATAGGATGGGATGAACTAGCATTCCTAACAACATTTTTCAAGGGTGGGTTTATTTTTACATCATTCATACCCTTCGAAATAATGGATAACAAAGGTTTTCTACTCTTGGATGGAGCACCTTTCTATTTGATATTTTGGGAATCAGATGATATTTTGGAAGAATTAGGGGCCTTTTTAGTTTTCCTAACTTCTTTAATTTTATCCCTTGCCTTTGGATCTGTAGGGTTAGTCTCTTGAGGATAAACACCTTGTTGCTTGCTTCTCTGATTATCTTTTCCATAGTACAACTCACCAATTTCCTTTACCAATTTAAAAATTCATCTTGTCGGACGTCCAAAAAGCTTTCCTACATATCTTTTATTTCATTTACCAATTTAATTACAAAAGGATAAAATTCATGTCTATTTGCCTACCAACAATGGAAAACGTATAAAAAGTGTTGATGACTCCATCATCCTTGGCATTGTTGGACCAAAATTTAAAAGGGCATACGTCATTCAAGCTTACTTGAAAGTTTTAGATCCACATTTTACCAATCCCTTAGAGAGCAAGCTAAGCAAAGACAATATCAAAATTGATATGGTCTAGGTCGTGACAATTTCAAAAGCTACTCAACTACTCCACTTTTGAAGCTCAAAGATCTCCTTGTTGAATTCTCGAGATGGGCCCAAATGATGAGCCCAAATGACAAAGATAGACAAAGAAGTGAGCAAGAAAGAAAGGATAATATATCAATAAATTCAACTTTATGAACACTATTAACAAATTATATAGATCCATAACTTAAATATAAAGTTAATAAGTTAATATTTTAGTTGAGAACTATCATCAATTTAAATACAAAAAATTAAATGGAAAATATCAATAGAAAACTAGGAAGAAAGAATCTATATGCGGCTCAAGAAAAGTGAAGATAGAGTAGTATTATATTATAAATTGCTTGCCCTATGTAAAGATATTAGAATCAATCACAAAGATACACTAATGGTTGACTCACTTACCAACTTCTTCAAGGAGAATAAATTAACAAAAACAAAAGAAATTATCACCAAAATAAATACTAAGATATTTAGCTTGTAAAATAAATAGCACATAGATGTACATATGACATAAATTATATAGTATTTGCTTCTATATGGTTACTTTACAATTATATTATATTTTTTTTGGTCTTGTAGATATTATTTTAAAAAACCATTCATTTATTCATGTGTTTGATTGTGGGTACCATCTAACACAACTTGGTTTGGAATCTTGAACCTTCTCTGACCCATGCTACAAACTGGATCAAGTGGTGGAATGATGTGATCACTTCAACTGCCTACTTTCTATGATATAGTGGAAAACAAGTAGAAAGTCTACTAACCATGAAATGAAATGGAAAACTTAGCTATTTATGCCTCAGATTTGATTGTGTTGATTGACAAATGGATGAAACGGGAAAATAGGAATAAAATCTACAAGTGCCCAAAAGCAGGAATTGAAATTGAAGAAGGAAAAATTGGCCAACTTAGGATAAGATTGGCTACCACTATTGCCCCAAATTGGGTTATCATGTCTTCTTCTAAAATAAGTAAATTAGGTCATGATCATTTCTAGCAACTTAGATTAGGTTTATATGTGGATATTTGACCTTCATAAGTGTGCAAAAGACTTGCAAATAGCTTCTCCAAGGTTGAAAATCTAATAGGGCACATAATGATTGAAAACTTGAAAATAGAAAGAGTTACAGTGTAATTGGCATGAGTTGACCCCAATCACTCCCACGATGATTTAAAACTACCTATGTATCTTATACACCAAAGAGGGAATCAATCCCACATAGTTCTCCCACATAGAGTGCTTTTTGAAATTGTGTTCTTTTGACTATATAAATGCATCTAGAAATGGATTCATTACCTAATCATGATTTACTTTGCACTAGATAAAACATGCTTTTGACTTGGCTAAACACTGCTTCAAATAATTAGAATCATAATTAGGAAGAATAGGGAAGTTTTTCTCAATGTGTAATAGTGTAACTATGCCTCTATATTGAGCTTGCCAAGTGTTGAAATGAGTGACTTGAGTGTGTCTTTATAACAATACAAAATAAGAAAACCTTATGCTTCATGCCCTAAAATTACAAACCAAACTATATGAGAGGGACTAAATTTGAAAAAATGATCATTAGAGGGGATAAGAATATAAATGACCCATAGGGAGAAATCCTACTAACATTATTGTCCATATTGATAAATTTTATCCTAACATGAAACATGTAAAATTTTGGTCTTGCATTGGTCATACAAATGCTTAAAGGTATTTTTAAAAATCTAGTCATTTTTTCAAGTGAAAGATAATAATTTAAAAAATAAAATAGGTCCAAATAGGTGCTTATGATAAACTGAGGTTGTAAAATAGGTACTAATTAAGTGCACATTTCAATTAAAGTGAAATAGGGCTAAAAATGACATAACCAAGTATTCATGACGAAATTTAGATTACTATATTTGCCTCATCCCTCCCCCATCCCTCCTTAGTCTATAAATGAATTGATATAGAAGGAAAGATATACCTTAGTGTATAAGACACACTTTGTCTTTGAGATGGTACTCCAATTGTGCAAGGAACTATAGTTTTGAAAACTTTGCAAAACACAAAAGTTTCTTTTGAAAACTGAAATTTGGAAAATCTTGAATTTGAAAATTGTTTGAATTTGAAAATTTCAAAGTGATTTAATTTTGAAATTTAAAAATTGAAAGAAGATCAAGGGAGGAATATACGTGTATGTGTGAAACTAATGTTTGCTTCTATTAATTTTCTTGGAGATGATGCTTATTTAAACATTGGGTGATTGATGCTTCCCATGAAGCACTTGGAAAAGTTGGTTCTTTAAATGAACTGATGGATAATTTGAGGGTGATCAAGCCCCAAATTAAATTTACACTTTGTAAAATAAATAACACCCATTAATGGATGCAAAAATCTCAATTTAAATTAGATGGTCTTTGTAATCCCAAGGTGTGAAATGGGTTTAAATCCAAAATGGATTCATAGATAGATGTGAGGAATCTTCTACATAGATTTACAAAATATAGAAAATAATTGAATAATAAAATAAACTTTAGAAAATAACTTAAAATAATTCAAATATTTTATATTGATCAATGGCCACTTTGAGGGACAACCTCCTTTGAGCAAGCTTACTACAATAATATTTGTGGATGCCTTTATTGGGCCTCAACACTTACTTAAATACTAAATCTATTATAAAAACTAACATTTCCCATTCATGTGGGATAATTCAAATATGCTAAAGGGATGACATACAAAGCATATAAATCCATAAAGATTAATACACTAATAATGCAAAGAAAAGGGTAGGACAAGGGTTCCTAACATTTCTTCCTCCTTAGAAAAATCTTTGTCCTCAAAGCTTCAGATGTGGGAATTATTGTTGAATTTGGAATAATGGTTCCCATGTGGCATCTTCTAGTTGAATTTTGTGCCACTAGAGTAAGAATTTTGTGATAGAGTGGGAGTGATGTTGGTAGGTGTGCCTACCTAGGAAAGCTTCTAATTTGATCAAGATGGAGACTTGATTATCAATTTTGGGTAAAACTATCTGCACTCTAATGGTAGTTCTAAGAAATTTCTTCAAATAAGAGACATGAAATACTAGGTTAATTCAAGAGGAAGGTGGAAGCTCCAAATTGTAATCAATAGACCCAATATGCTGAAGAACATTATATAGCCCATAAAAATTCAGGTCAAGCTTATAACACCATTTTAGTTTCAAGGATGATTGCTTATATGGATGCAAATGAAGAAAAACCATATCACCAAGTTGAAAGGTGCATTGGAGAAGTGTTAATCTATCTAATACTCCATTTAGTTCTTTGCCAAATGGAGATTATCCCATAAGGTGCTAATTTTTTTATCTCATTGGTGGATATTAGTATTGATTACCTAAACTAGAGAATTGTTGGCTGTATATGGGAGAAGTGTTAGGGGCACTTGACCATAAAGTACTTCATATGGAGTCATTTTAGTAGAAGTGTGGTGGGAGGTATTATACCACCATTCTGTGAGGGGGAGACACTTGGCCATTAGTGTTGTTTTTTTAATTCAAAGCAACAAAGGAATATTTCCAAGCATTTGTTAATAATTTCTATCTGGTCATCTATTTGGGGATGATACTTGAAACTCATCTTCAGTTGTGTGCATGTGCATCAAAATAGCTCTATTCAAAAATGGCTAGTGAAAGTTTCATCATGATCAAAGATAATTGAAGAAAGGACTCCATGAAGACATAAGATTTGATCTAAGAAAACTTGTGCAACCATGGAGGCTCTATAAAGGTGGCTGAGGGCACAAAAAAGATTGTATTTAGAGAGATGATCTACCATGACCAGGATCACTATTTTGCCTCCAAATTTAGGGATCCCCTTAATGAAATCCATAAAAATATCAGTCTAGATCCTGGTAGGAATAGGCAAGGGATTAAAAAAACCAAAAAAACACTATGGTTTCACCTTTGTTGTGTTGGCACGTATCACATTCAGATACCATCTATTTAATTTCCCCTTTCATCCCCTTTCAAAATAAGTTTCAATGTTATCACTCATATGTTTTGAGAAATATTGAGTGCCCTACTAATGGATAAGCATGGATTTCATAAAATACAGTGTGATGAAGGTATGTGTTATTGGGAATCACCAAATGAACCTTGTAACATAGAGAAGCACCATCCCATGAATAATGTGGTACTACAGAGGGGTTAATGGTTAATTGTTGAATGAGGTGGTGTAAAGAGGGATCATGTGCATACCCTTTGTGTACATATTCAAAATAGTTCATAATGGGCAGGGAGATGGCAAAAAGGGAAGTCTGATCCTCAAACATGCGTGAAAGAGCATCTGCCAGGACATTGTCTTTACCCTTATTGTAAGTGATCTCATAATCATATCCCATGAGTTTTCTAACCCATTTCTATTGTGTTGAGGATGAGACCCATTACTCTATGAAGTATTACAAACTCTGGTGATCTATTTTAATGCAAAAATGATTCCCAAGTATGGCCACCATTTTTGTACTACATGTAGAATTTCCATCATTTCCTTTTTGTATGTTGACAAAGTGCAATTTCATCTAGAAAGGGATTTGATAGTGAAAGGAATGGGATGACCTTATTGGAGAAAAACATCACCTAGGACATTACCACATGCATCAATTTTGATGGTGAATTTTTTGGTGAAGTCTAGCATGGCCAAAAATGGTGTGCTACAAATAGCCTATTTGAGTGCCATGAATGCCTGGTTAGCTACAACATCCCATATGAATGCATCTTTATTTAATAAGGAAGTCAAGGGAGTCACGATATTGCCATAATCTTTAACTAACTTACAATAGTATCATGTCAGGCTGAGGAAGCCATGAAGGCTCTTGAGGGCTGTTGGTCAAGGATAATGTTGCATGGCACTAATTTTTTTTGGATCCACGTAGACACCATCAGCTAAAATAATGTACCCTAAATATTCAACTTCCTCTTGACCAAAAGAACACTTGGATTACTTGGCACATAATTAATTATATGATAAAAGTTGTAATGCCCTAGCGAGATGCTGGAGATGGTTGACACATATGTGGTTGTAAATCAAAATATCATCAAAGAAAACTAAAGCAAATTGACATAGGAAAGCCCAAAAGATTTTATTCATACGGGTTTGAAATGTTGAAGGGGAATTTATAAGTCAAAATAGCATGAGAAAAAATTCATGGTGACCCTCATGAGTATAGAAGGCTATCTTTAGAATGTCATCAGCATGCACATAGATCTGATGATAGCCAAAATGAAGATCCAATTTGGAAAACAATTGCCCCATATAACTCATCAAAGAGCTCATCGATGAATAGAATTTGAAATTTGTCTTTGATAGTGATGTAGTTAAGGGCATAAAATTTAATGTAGAGGTGCCATGACCCATCCTTTTTATGGACAAGAAGCACTAGGGAAGAGTATGGGCTGGTATTGGGTCGAATAACTCTATACTTGAGCAGTTCTCATACTAGCTACTCAATCTCAGTATTTTGTAGATGGGGATAATGGTATGGCTATATGTTAGGTGGGATGCTTATTGGAAGGAGCAAGATGCATAGCCAAAATGAAGATCTAATTTGGATTAAAAAATTGCCCCATAGAGCTCAGCAAGGAGCTCATCGATGACTAAAATTAGAAATTTTTCATTGATAGTGAGGTGGTTAAGGGCATAAAAGTCAATACAGAGGTGCCACAACTCATAATTTTTGTGTATAAGAAGCACTATAGAAGAGTATGGGATGGTGATGGGTCTAATAACTCCAAACTTGAGTTCTCATACTAGCTACTTAATCTCAGTCTTTCATAGATGGGGATAATGGCATGGCCAGATGTTAGGTGGGATGCTTCCTAGAAGGAACAAGATGTGATGATCTTCAGGATGTGAAGGAGGAAAACCCACTATCTTTATAAAAATGGTTGTATGCTTATCAAGGATGACTTGAAAATTAGCAAGGTAGTTATTAGTAATGAGGAGTTGGATTTAGATGGAGTGTAGTTAGATAATGACCCCATGTGAGCCTTTCTTTAGAATATTTTCCATTACTAATGAAATTTTGGCCAATCAAACCCAAAATCACAATTTATAGTCATAATTAGGTTCAAGAGTTTAAAATTTTCCTAAATTACATCTCTAATTGAACCAATAAGGTAATTGGTTTGATCAATGATGAAATTGAGGCTAGTTGATTTTGAAATCACATAATATAGTACCAATCAGGTTAATGTGGTTGAAATGGGCCCAAATTATGTCTTTGATTGAACCACTAGAGTAATTGGTTCAATTAGTGATGAAATTATGGTCAATCGAGACCCATATTACATGTTATAGTTGTAAATAGGTATATGGGACTAAAATTAGCCCATATTTCATATTTGATTAAACCAATTAAATAATTAGTCTAATAAGTGATTAAATTGGTGTTAATTGAGCCTCAAATCACATTTTATTTTTACAATTAGGTTCATAGGTATCAAAATATCCAAAATTTTATTTCTTATTGTACCGATCATTTAAATATCTCAACATGTTATGAACATCAGATATAATCATGTAAATATACAAAAATACAATGGAGATCATCACACAAAATACATTAGTGGGTTAATATGCCTAAATATGAAAGATATTCAAAATATATTGATAACCCTTAAGGTAGGGATATGCCATTATTGGAAAGAATAACTCCTTGATTATACTTTGAATAGAAGATTCACAACTTAATTGATATTTACAATGATCATCCATCCCTTACATATATACATTTATTACTAATAATGTATGGGTATACTCATAATACCTATGTAGGCTGACTCATTGTCCAGTATAATCAATTATACATTTCCCCCATATATAATTAATTTAAAAATTATAGATATAACTAAGGGAGATGTGTGTCACATGTCGACATCTCCATCAAACCATATACATTATAATCATATATTTAAGTATATGAAATTCCAATCCTCTTACTATGTTTTGCTCTCAAAACATGGGAAGAAGCCAAATATTGACTGCACTTCAAATCATCTCACACTTGTCACCATGCTCAATCATCAAAATAACCATAGTGATCTTGGTGGATGACATCTCTATGAACCTAATTCTCTATTCAGTTGTGCTACTTTGATTCCATCAATCCATCCATAATAATAGTTATTATTTCTTGGCTTCCATGCATAGCCATAGTAATTGTTCTTATGATTTCATGTATATCCATAGCAATTGTCGTTATGGCACTCCATAACATGAATCCATGATTTTTTCCTCTCGTGATGGTGTGAGTGTCTATATACCTCAATCTTAGTATCATTTTATGATACTTTGACCTTTTCAAACCTTTCCTCTTCTATTGCCTTTGTCTCTTGAGTACATAAATTGTTTTTTTTTCTTGTAAATTTCCTCATTTTTTATTAATTTGAATATTTGTAAGTGTTCTTCTTCACCATATTTAGATTCTTTCTCATGTTTTGTAGTGACATTTCTTTGTTCTTTACTAAGATTGATATTTTACAAAGTGACCTTTTTTTTACCAAATCTTCATGAACTTATTTTGCACATTAATATTGATTGTTACCAAAGTATCTAACTAAATATATCCAAACCATCCTTATCTAGAGCATGAAAAGATGCATGTAATACATATTTGTCCACAAGAAGCTTCAAATCATCAAAAACTTAAACATGTTTACCCTTTATTTGAGTGTCTTTGACTTTATTTGCTTGAACCTATATTTGTTTGGCTAAGTTACGGATGATGAATTTATACCTATTGATTGGGTTTATAGATATAATAATAAGATTTTTATTAATGCATCCATGAAATTAAAATATGGAAGCTTCTTCTTTGAAGATAAATTGTTTGAACCGTTAACCTCCATCTTTCCTTATTTTGCTTCTTTATCTTATTCATAGTTATTAGCTAAACACTTATACTATTCTTTTTCTAAATCATCTTTCCTTTTTCCCTCCTCATTATTTTCATTATTTTCTTTTTAAATGTCCCATTTGACTAGGAGAGCTTGTTTCATTTTTCCCCATGAAAAATAATTCCATTATTTTTCTATTCCAATATACCAACTTAATGGAGGACCATAATTTAGATAAATGAAAAACTTTCATCACCAAAAATTTAAAATAAATGTTTCTTATTAATTTAAACCACCATTCTTAAGCATTATCTCTATTAAAACACTAAAATTTCATAAAATTAAGGTTTCAAAATATTTTTATTCCCTATATCTCCTTTCTTTCAAAATATTTGAGAATTAAAATATGTATAAAATTAGATCTGAATTTTTTTCTTTAATTTCCTAAACCAAAACTTGATTTTCTCACCTCGAATAAAAGATATAATTTTTTTTTAGGACACAAATATAATTTTTATCAAAAATTAAGGTCGCAGGGTTAAGTTCAGATCACCATATCTCCCTTAATATTGTTCATAATCCTTAGTGTGACCACTTTTTAAAAAACTATCAAAGTCCTCTTTCTAGCCACAAAAGAACAATTTTAATTATATGTGTGTAAGAGAGGAGAATAATATTTAAAAAATTATTCACCTTCCTTAAAAAAATCAAAAAAAAATAAAAATTCTCCCTTTTTTTCCAGATTCCTACTCTAATATCATATGTTATGAACTTCACATATAATCATGTAAATATACATAAATATAATCGAGACCAACACAAAAAAAAATATGATAGGGCTCAAATTCCTAATTATGAAATATATTCAACATATAATGATAACCCTCAAGATAGGGATACATCATACAATACTCCTTTAGGAAGGAATACATCCACAATTATACTTCAAATATAAGACTCGCACCTTAATTTATATATTAAAATGATATCCCAACATTTATATAGGCATTTATTAATAATAATGGATTCGTAATTTTGTAACCCCTACGTATACCAACTCATTTCCTAATATAATTAAATTCACAAGTTATCCATATAATTAATTCTAAAATTTGACCCATATAACTAACTAGGAGGGATGTTTGTCATGTGTCAACATATTCATCAACAAATATACATTAAAATATCATATCTCTAGGTACACGACACAATCACTGATGAAACTGGGGAAATTCAGCTTCAAATCACTTTATTTAGTTACAATTAAGTTTATGAGGATCAAACTTACCCAAAATGTGTCTTTGATTGAACTAATAATGTAATTGGTTTAATTAGTGATCAAACTAAGTCTAATTAAACCATAATTCACATTTTATGGAGACTTATAAGAATTTAATTAACACAACTTATATCTATGATTGAACAAATTGAGAAATTTTCTCAATCATTGAACTAATTATGACCAAATGATACCCAATTCATGTTTTATAGCTAAAATTAGGTTCATAGGGAAATTTATGAGTCAATATCTTCAATAATCTGTCTTTGATTGTACAAGATGTTATTTTAATCATTTAGGACTTAACTCATGCAAATCATATGTTGTTAAAGTGTTGAGTATGTTGCTAATATAGAATTAAAAATGGAAATGATTGATTTAATTGAACTTTACTAAAATAGCAAGTGAGAATAGAAAAGGTACTTATCTAAAAATAAACAAACTTTTATGTGGATCACAACACTAGAACAGGATAGAGAGACTAGTAGACACCTTTTATATTCTAACTATTTATTAAAATCTAGCCTCAAACAATAG
>JARHVA010008502.1:0-132500 GCA_037957365.1 Torreya grandis | reverse complement strand
CTAGGTGGGGCTAGTATTTAGATAGTAGATGAGTACATACATATTTAGTAAGAACATATAGAGTGTATGGTTGATTTGGGTATGTATCATGAGAAAGAGAGTAGAAAGAGTCATCGATCTAGGTCATGGAGAGAAAGAGAGTGAAGCCTCTATTTCTAGTCTGGATATGTCTGAGAGTGAGAGTGAGGGAGCTGGTCCTCATGGCCATGTCTGTATCATTGAGTGATGGAATATATTTTTATTTTAACTATTTTTTGAGTTATGTATATGTATGTTTTCATTTAAATTAGCATTGTGTATATTGGTATTTGGATCTAGTTATATTATATATGTTTATGGATGTTTATGCATCTGTACCAGATTAGGTATTTCTATTTATTGGTATAGGTTTTTCATGTATTTCATAAGAGTTTTGTGCCTATATCTTGTGACTATCATATTCCCTATCTGAACCTAGATGGCATGGAGAACCAACAACCATATTGGTCATGTTGTGTTGGTATAGAAGGAGACTATGAAACTAGAAATGCATGTGATACATTGTTGGTGGGTAAATGTGTAAACTCTAGAACAAATATCTTGATTGGTTGGTGTAATAAAACTATACTTTGAGATTTATGATTTTTAAAAAATATCTTGATCAGTGTATAAACTAGAGCTATGTTATGATTTCTTTAGTTATTTCCATATATCTTTATTAGTATTTGAACTGATGTTCTGCCCTTATATTTTTAGTTGTTTCCATAGATCTTGATTGGTGTAAGAATTAAAACTATGTTTTGATCTCTTTAGTTATTTACATATATCTTCATTGGTGTTTGAAATAATTTTATGCCCTTAGCTTTGTTGGTTTTTCCATTTATCTTGATTGGTGTATGAATTAAAGTTGTGTTCTGATCTTTGTGAACTAGTTGCCATCTTTACTAAAAATGTGGTGCATGAAATCGATCATAAATAGGCATCCTAGAAACCACATGGATCATACAATAAGTAAATGATGGATCCTTAAAAGGAATGTCCTTAGATAACTCTATCTTAGAGGAGTGTGATCTATAAGAGTGTGAAAAATGAGATCTTGATGCCCACTGTGTAAATGCTATAATTCATCGATTGACACACTGGTCAATGCGAGCTCAAAGTGCATAACAATTATCATCTGAATGCACATTTATCTTGTGAAAATTACAATATGGATTATGTGGTACCCTATGAAAATGGTGTGGTGGATGATGATTAGTTGGAGGAAGTGTGCTCATCTCCTTATCTAATAGTGTAAGCAAAATGTCATGATGCCCATCACTATCTAAAAT
This sequence comes from Torreya grandis, assembly GCA_037957365.1. Taxonomy (NCBI): domain Eukaryota; kingdom Viridiplantae; phylum Streptophyta; class Pinopsida; order Cupressales; family Taxaceae; genus Torreya; species Torreya grandis. The sequence goes on along the minus strand of JARHVA010008502.1, from coordinate 131,190 downwards.
CTGTATAACCCTTTTATGTGTATCATGTGTTCTAATCACCATATGAGGTGATATGTAAAGTGTCTCTTTACCCTTACTGATAATATTTATCTATTGTTTTTGTTCCACTAATTTTAGAATTGGAAGTGAACTAGGCTCTTGTACCATGATAGATGACTGTGGCTCTAAGGGGCCTACATGCAAATCTAACTCTGAATGTGTGACTAATATTCATAATTTTTCCTCTAATTCTATAGCTACATTACATAGATATCCATTATCATTTTGATGTCTGATATAGTAATTTATCGTGAAGAAGAAAAAATAATCCTTTGGAAAATATCTATTGTACCTCTAAATCCATTGATTGATAAATCAATTGATGCAAGCAAGATTTGAATCTTAAAATGTATTCAAATGTTGGCTCTATCTCACCTTGGTGTAATGAAAGAAGCTATTATGTGTGAATCGATGTCCCTTATTATATTATATTATTAGTTTGATTTTTAGGAGTAGGAGAAGAGTGGGAAGAAAGAGAAGATTTATCTAACATACCCTCATGTTCATTTTCATTGTCATGCTCATAGTAATCCTTAGATCCATCATTATAACAATAGTCATAATCATCATTATAAATAGACTCTTTATTGTTCTAATGTACAATCTTGAAAATGGGTCTATTCATTGTTTTAATCATGAGATAAATTGAAAAAAATCATCAATTAGGTGAGGGGTAGAAGATTGTTTACATGCCATTTGAACTTGCCAAAGAAAATAATGTAAATAAGGAATAACAAACACACAAGAGGTAAAATGTAATCTAAAATAATAATATGTGTTATTTGAGAAATTTTGAACAAAGTGTGTAATAGAGGCTAGAATTATAAGTGAAATCCTAATCGCTAGTATTTGTATATATAGGCACCTAGGATGTGGATCTAGGGTTTTGAATTAGGGTTGTTTTATAAAAACTTAAATTATATTAAATAATTGAAACCCTAATGTAGGATTGATTAAATTAACTAGGTTATGCCAAAGCATCATAAAAATAGATTTTCTAACCAAAATTTAAGGCACAAAAATTGGTAGAAGGTAAACCATAAGCAAAACTAGGGATTTAAGAAATATTTAAAGTAAGTCAGGTTCACCAATTTTTTTAACCTTATAAGACCTAATGCATTAAAATCTTATGTTATTAAAGTGTTGATTATGTTGCTAATTTGGAACAAAGGCTGGAAATGATTGATTTAATTAAACTTTCATAGTAAGTGAGAAGAGAAAAGGTACTTATCTAGAAATAAATCAACTTTTATGCAGATTAGGGAACTAGAATATGCTAGAGAGACTGGAAGACACCTTTCATATTATGACTATTTATTGAAATGTAGCCTTACATAGTAGCACCCATATTTGGACAATAGTGTCCTGTGGTGCTAATGTCCAATTCTAATGTTAATGTCCTTCTTTTAGGGACTATCTAAAAATTTTAAGGAAGTTACTTGAGGTTTTGGAGGTCATACAAGTAGTTCTATGTCATTCAAAGGGTTTCATGTGTCACTATTTTAGTTTAGTCTCTTATTAAACCCTAATGAATAACATCAGACATGAAATAATAACCAGATCAAATGCAAATAGGAAAAGAAAAATTGGGTTTTGGGATGTTATGATTGTGTGAAACATAACCCCTATTATCCTGACCATTGCCTACATTAACCCCAATGATAGGGGTTTCAAATCACATGTATTCATCCCATAGGGAATGTGCACCATCAATTTGCATGATATGCTAGAATGACTTTCACTTAGGCCCTTATTCAATCAATCATGCAATGTCTAGATGTGATGACTAAGTAGTATGTAGAATATTGAGATATACTATTGATTCATTTCATGTAATTATGTTATAAAATAGTAATTTCTAGATGTAAAATTCCTTGTAAGGCTCTTTATATATAAGGAACATTAATTTTAATATAATGCCTTATTTATTGGTTGACAAGTCATAAAAGAGGTATAAAAAACATAAGAATAGGATCACATAAGGGTTAGGACTCAAACATTAGAGAAAAGGCCCGTCAAACACTAGAGCCATAATTAGACACTAGCACCATGTGACACTACTATCCTAAAAGTGGTGCTAATGTCCTAAAGCTTAAAGCAAAGCTAAAACCAAGTAAGGTAGGCTAGGGGCCCCTGTGATTGGGAAAATGGACTTATGACTACTAGGGGTGTCACAAATAATGATAATAAGACACAAGAAAGATCAAAAGAGTCAAAATAACCATGTAAATAAGGACTATAATCATCACTAAGACCCTCATATGAAAGATCAATAAAAGACATAGTACTTGTGGATGCTTGACCAAATTAAGATGTTTACAGATGTATAATTTGTAAAATTTAAATTTGAGACACCTAAATCTCCTAATAATTGTTAATCATAAACTTGATAGGCCCTAAAACCTAAAAAATGACTATATGTTTGCCTAAAATAGACATCGATTGTAAAATTTGCATCATGAAAGACTTAGGTTCATTATTCAAATCCTAAAATGACTAAGTAATGACCATATTGGATTTTTAAAAGTATCTTCTAAACTGTGACTCCTAGAGCTATAAGACCAATTCTAGAAGAAGTAGAGTGGCCTTAATTTATTATATCTACTATAATAATTTTAAAGAATAATATACTTGACATGTATATTAGAAAATACATAACATGCCATTCACTTGTTCAGCTTGTGCAACTTAGAAACCTTGCCACATAATTAAATTCTAAGACTTCTAACAATTATGAGATACATAAGATTAATAGGAATCGCTTTACAACATAAATATGTATTAGTGGAGTATGTTACAAAAGTGATGATAGCCACCTACATTTACTTTATTCTTAGACATTTACCTAGAGGATTGTGATATAAATAATGTATGTGGTTGTTGGTGTCTAAAATAAATGATAATCACTTTGGTTTCATGAAGAGACATTTATTTATGAGAATCATTCACAATGGTCATGTGAGTACAAATAGATGATTAGCAACATAGAGACCATGCCTTGACTAAAATGGACAAAATTTTTAGATTAAACTAGCGGTTATGGGGGAGAGCCTTTAAATATGGATCATTGATGACCCATTAGCATGTGATGATGGAATTATCATTATGAACATAAATGACCTTCTCTAAGATTAGTGCAGATTAGTCAAGCTTCATATAACCTTATCAGAATAAGGTGTGACTAAATACGATCACCTCATCACTATGGTATCAATTGTTTAACTTAATAGCCTACAAATAAATAAGGGATTTAAACTATAGGTATTCACTATGGCCTTTGACATTTAACAAATTATATAAATGGGAGTCAAATATATATATTATATAGTGGATGTGATCAAGGAGCAACTATAATTTCCTAAATTGTTTGTTTAGATGACCATAGTGGCACATAGAGCCAAATTTTATCCTCAACATTTAAACAATCACATCGAAGGGGTTCCAATTAATTCATGCAAAGTCTAACAAATTGTAAATTTAAAAATAAACATAAATTAATCTATAACTCTCCTCAATAAACTATGTTTAACATATTTAAAATATTAATAATTATTTTATTGTTTTATACATCATTTATTCTTGAAATTATTTATACTAATAATAAATATAATTCCAATCAATATAACTCGTAAAATACTTTTTAAAAATTATAATAAACACTTGCTCCTACACAACCTTTGTTTGTAGTACCATTCCACATCACACACAAAGTCCATGTTTATTAGAAAATTTCTTAATGACGTAATGCGACCTCCACTATAATGTGGCATAGGTACCCTAAGCGAAAGGATAAATTCATGAATGCGACCTCCACTACGGCTCACTGATTTCCTTTACCAATTTAACAATGGAAAACATATAAAAAGAGTTGATGACTCCATCGTCCTTGGCTTTGTTGGACCAAAAGTTAAAAGGGCATATGTCATGCAAGCTTACTTGAAAGTTTTAGATCCACATTTTACCAATCCCTTAGAGAGCAAGCTAAGCAAGATACTGAACTACTCTGCTTTTGAAGCTCAAAGATATCCTTGTTGAATTCTCCAAAGGGCCCAAATGATGAACCCAAATGACAAAGATAGACAAAGAAGTGAGCAAGGAAGAAAGGATAATATATCAAAAATTCAACTTTATGAACACTATTAACAAATTATATAGAGGCATAAATTAAATATAAAGTAAATAAGTTGATAGTTTAGTTGAGAAATGTCATCAATTTAAATACAAAGAATTAAATGTAAAATATCAATAGAAAACTAGGAAGAAAGAATATATATGCAGCTCAAGAAAAGTGAAGATAGAGTAGTATTATATTATAAATTGCTTGCCCTATGTAAAGATATTACAATCAATCACAAAGATACACTAATGGTTGACTCACTTACCAACTTCTTCAAGGAGAATAAATTAACAAAAACAAAAGAACTTATCACCAAAATAAATACTAAGATATTTAGCTTGTAAAATAAATAGCACATAAATGTACATATGACATAAATTATATAGTATTTGCTTCTATATGGTTACTTTACAATTGTATTATATATTTTTTAGTCTTGTAGATATTATTTAAAAAAACCATTAATTTATTCATGTGTTTGATTTTGGGTACCATCTAACACAACTTGGTTTGGAATCTTGAACCTTCTCTGACCCATGCTACAAACTGGATCAAGTGGTGGAATGATGTAATCACTTCCATTGCCTCCTTTCTACAACACTATGAAAAACAAGTAGCAATATTTTAAAATTGATAATGATGCCTTGGTCAAATAATTTTAGAGGGTTACATTGCAACTCAAGAAAACCTCATTTGATACACAATTGCAGACTATGGCCGTGAGATTGTAAAATGCAACATTGTCGAATGAGCTTAGATATGAGCTAGTTAACACTAGTTCAAAATGGGAGATGCCTCCAAATATACATTTTTAAAAATATTTAAAGGGCCAAGTAAGTTAGAGAGTATATCAAAGCCATTAAATCTACATATGATGATGTTACCACATTATTTTATCAAAATTAAAATTAATATGTGAACTAACACTAATTGAGATAAACTGAATGGAATTAAAAAAATGTTAAAAATGAAATTTTAACAAGCATAATGACAATAAAAGACTGAATTTGATAAAGTGCAAATGATTGAAAGAATACTAACCATGAAGTGAAATGGAAAACTTAGCTATTTATGCATCAAATTTGATTGTGTTGATTGACAAATGGATGAAATGGGAAAATAGGAACAAAATTTGCAAGTGCCCAAAAGTAGGAATTGAAATTGAAGAAGGAAAAATTGGCCAACTTAGGATAAGATTGGCTACCACTATTGCCCCAAATTGGGTGATCATGTCTTCTTCTAAAAGTAGAAAATTAGGTCATGATCATTTCTAGCAACTTAAATTAGGTTTATATGTGGATATTTGACCTTCATAAGTGTGCAAAAGACCTGCAAATAGCATCTCCAAGGTTGAAACTCTAATAAGGAACATAATGATTGAAAACTTGAAAATAGAAAGAGTTACAGTGTAATTGGCATGAGTTGACCCCAATCACCCCCACAATGATTGAAAACTACCTATGTATCTTATACACCAAAGAGGGAATCAATCCCACATAGTTCTTCCACATAGAGTGCTTTGTGAAATTGTGTTCTTTTGACTATATAAATGCATCTAGAAATGGATTGATTACCTAATCATGATTTACTTTGAACTAGATAAAACATGATTTTGACTTGGCTAAACACAGCTTCAAACAATTAGAATCATATTTAGGAAGAATAGGGAAGTTTTTCTCAATGTGTAATAGTGTAACTATGCCTCTATATTGAGCTTGCGAATTGTTTAAATGAGTGACTTGAGTGTGTCTTTATAACAATACAAAATAAGAAAACCTTATGCTTCATGCCCTAAAAGTACAAACCAAACTATAAGAGAGGGACTAAATTTGAAAAATTGATCGTTAGAGGGGAAAACAATAGAAACAACCCATAGGGAGAAATCCTACTAACATTATTGTCCATATTGATAAATTTTATCCTGACATGAAACATGTAAAATTTTGGTCTTGCATTGGTCATACAAATGCTTAAAGGTATTTTTAAAAATCTGGTCATTTTTTCAAGTGAAAGATAATAATTTAAAAAAGAAAATAGGTCCAAATAGGTGATTATTATAAATTGAGGTGGTAAAATAGGTACTAATAAAGTGAACATTTCAATTGAAGTGAAATAGGGCTAAAAATGACATAACCAAGTATTCATGACCAAATTTAGATTACTATATTTGCCTCATCCCTCCCCCATCCCTCCTTAGTCTATAAATGAATGATAGAGAAGGAAAGATATACCTTAGTGTATAAGACATACTTTGTCTTTGAGATGGTACTCTAATCATGCAAGGAACTATAGTTTTGAAAACCTTGCAAAATGCAAAAGTTTCTTTTGAAAACTGAAATTTGAAAATTCTTGAATTTGAAAATTATTTGAATTTAAAAATTTTAAAGTGCTTTAATTTTAAAATTATAAAATTGAAAGGAGATCAAGGGAGGAATATACATGTATGTGTGAAACTAATGTTTGCTTCTATTAATTTTCTTGGAGATGATGCTTATTTAAGCATTGGGTAATTGATGTTTCCCATGAAGCACTTGGAAAAGTTGGTTCTTTAAATTAACCAATGGATAATTTGAGGGTGATCAAGCCCCAAATTTAATTTACACTTTGTAAAATAAATAAAACCCATTAAGGGATGCAAAAACCTCAATTTAAATTAGATGGTCTTTGTAATCCCAAGGTGTGAATTGGGTTTAAATCCAAAATGGATTCATAGATAGATGTGAGGAACCTTCTACATAGATTTACGAACTATAGAAAATAATTGAATAATAAAATAAAATTCAGAAAATAACTTAAAATAATTCAAATATTTTATATTGATCACATGCCACTTTGAGGGACAACCTCCTTTGAGCAAGCTTACTACAATAATATTTGTGGATGCTTGTATTGGGCCTCAACACTTAAATACTAAATCTATTATAACAACTAATATTTCCCATGCATGTGGGATAATTCAAATATGCTAAAGGGATGACATACAAAGCATATAAATCCATAGTGATTAATACACTAATAATGCAAAGAAAAGGGTAGGACAAGGGTTCCAAACACCCCCTCCTCCTTAGAAAAATCTTTGTCCTCAAAGCTTCAGATGTGGGAATTATTGTTGAATTTAGAATAATGGTTCCCATGTGGCATATTTTGGTTGAATGTCATGCCACTAGATTTAGAATTTTGTGATAGAGTGGGAGTGATGTTGGTAGGTGTGCCTATCTAGGAAAGCTTCTGATTTGAGAAGGATGGAGACTTGATTATCAATTTTGGCTAAAAATGTCTGCACTCTAATAGTAGTTCTAAGAAATTTCTTCAAATAGGAGACATGAAAGACTAGGTTAATTCAAGAGAAATGTGGAAGCTCCAAATTGTAAACAATAGACCTAATATGTTGAAGAACATTAAATAGGCCATAAAAATTTGGGTCAAGCTTATAACACCATTTTAGTTTAAAGGATGATTGCTTATATGGATGCAAACGAAGAAAAACCATATCACCAAGTTGAAAGGTGCACTTGGAGTAGTGTCAATCTATCTACTACTCCATTTAGTTCTTTGCCATATGGAGATTATCCCATAAGGTGCTAAAAATTTGATCTCGATGGTGAAGAGGAGTATTGATTACCTGAACTAGGGAATTATTGGGTGTATATGGGAGAAGTGTTAGGGGCACTTAACCATAAATTACTTCACATGGAGTCATTTTAGTAGAAGTGTGGTGGGAGGTATTATACCACCATTCTGTTAGGGGGAGACACTTGGCCATTAGTGTTGTTTTTCTAATTAAAAGCAACAAAGGAATAGTTCCAAGCATTTGTTAATAATTTCTATCTGGTCATCTATTTAGGGATGATACTTCGAACTCATCTTCAATTGTGTGCTTGTGCATCAAAATAGCTCTATTCAAAAATGGCTAATGAAAGTTTAATCATGATCAAAGATAATTGAAGAAAGGATTCCATGAAGACATAAGATCTAATCTAAGAAAACTTGTGCAACTATGGAGGCTATATAAGGGTGGCTGAGGGCACAAAAATGACTATATTTAGAGAGATGATCTACCATGACCAAGATCACTATTTTGCCTCCAAATTTAGGGAGCCCCTCAATGAAATCCATAAAAATATCAGTCTATATCCTAGTAGGAATAGGTAAGGGCTTAAAAAAACCAAAAATCACTATGGTTTCACCTTTGTTGTGTTGGCATGTATCACATTCAAATACCATTTATTTAATTTCCCCTTTCATCCCCTTTCAAAAGAAGTTTCGATGTTCTTGCTCATATGTTTTGAGAAATCTTGAGTGCCCTACTAATGGATAAGCATGGATTTCATAAAATATAGTGTGATGAAGGTATGTACTATTAGGAATAACCAAATGAACCTTGTAACATAGAGAAACACCATCCCATGAATAATGTGGTACTACAGAGGGGTTAATGGTCAATTATTGAATGAGGTGGTGTAAAGAGGGATCATGTGTATACCCTTGGTGTACAGATTCAAAATAGTTCATAATGGGCAAGGAGATGGCAAAAATGGAAGTTTGATCCTCAAACATGAGTGATAGAGCATCTGCCATGACATTGTCTTTACCCTTATTGTAAGTGATCTCATAATCATATCCCATGAGTTTTCTAACTCATTTCTATTGTGTTGAGGATGAGACCCATTACTCTATGAAGTATTTCAAACTCTGGTGACCTATTTTAATGCAAAAATGATTCCCAAGTATGGCCACCATTTTTGTACTACATGTATAATTTCCATCATTTCTTTTTTGTATGTTGACAGTGTAATTTCATCCAGAAAGGGATTTTCTAGTGAAAGGAATGGGATGAAATTATTAGAGAAAAACATCACCTAGGACATTACCACATGCATAAATTTTGATAGTGAAATTTTTGGTGAAGTCTAGCATGGCCAAAAATGGTGTGCTACACATAGCCTATTTGAGTGCCATGAATGCATGGTTAGCTATAACATCCCATATGAATGTTTCTTTCTTCAATAAGGAAGTCAAGGGAGTCACAATCTTGCCATAATCTTTGACTAACTTACAGTAGTATCATGTCAGGTTGAGGAAGCCATGAAGGCTCTTGAGGGTTGTTGGTCGAGGATAATGTTGCATGGCACTAATTTTTTTTGGATCCATGTAGACCCCATCAGCTAAAATAATGTGACCTAAATATTCAACTTCCTCTTAACCAAAAGAACACTTGGATTACTTGGCACATAATTGATTCTCTGATAAAAATTTTAATTCCCTAGCAAAATGTTGGAGATGCTCGACCCATATGTGGTTATAGATCAAAATATCATCAAAGAAAACAAAAGCAAATTGACATAGGAAAGCCAAAAAGATTTTATTCATACATGATTGAAATGTTGAAAGGGAATTTATAAGTCCAAATAGCATGAGAAATATTTCATAGTGACCCTCATGAATATAGAAGTCTATCTTTATATTTTCATCAACATGCACATAGATTTGATGATAGCCAAAATGAAGATCTAATTTAGAAAACAATTGCCTCATATAGCTCATCAAGGAGCTCATCGATGAAAAGAATTGGAAATTTGTCTTTGATAGTTAGGTTGTTGAAGGCATAAAAGTTAATCTATAGGTGCCATGACCCATCCTTTTTATGGACAAGAAGCACTAGGGAAGAGTATGGGCTGGTGTTGGGTCGAATAACTCTAGACTTGAGGAGTTCTCGTACTAGCTACTCAATCTAAGTATTTTGTAGATGGGGATAATGGTATGGCTAGATGTTAGGTGGGATGCTTACTGGAAGGAGCAAGATGCATAGCTAGAATGAAGATCTAATTTGGATAAAAAATTTGCCCTATAGAGCTCATCAAGGAGCTCATCGATGACTAGAATTGTAAATTTTTATTTGATAGTGAGGTGGTTAAGGGCATAAAATTCAATGTAGAGGTGCCAGGACCCATAATTTTTGTGTACAAGAAGAACTATAGAAGAGTATGGGATGGTGATGGGTCGAATAACTCCAAACTTGAGTTTTCATACTAGCTACTTAATCTCAGTCTTTCATAGATGGGGATAATGGCATGGCCAAATGTTAGGTGGGATGATTCTTGGAAGGAACAAGATGTGATGATCTTTAGGATGTGAAGGGGGAAAACCCACTAGCTCTATAAAAATGGTTGCATGCTTATCAAGGATGACTTGAAAATTAGCAAGGTAGTTATTAGTAATGGGGAGTTGGATTTAGATGGAGTGTAGTTAGATAATGACCCAAAGTGAGCCTTTCTTTAGAATATTTTCCATTACTGATGAAATTTGGCCCAATTAAACTCAAAATCACAATTTATAGTCATAATTAGGTTCAAGAGTTTAAAATTTGCCTAAATTGCATTCTCTAATTGAACCAATAAGGTAATTGGCTTGATCAATGATGAAATTGAGGCTATTTGATTTTGAAATAACAATCAGGTTCATGTGGTTGAAATTGGCCCAAATTATGTCTTTGATTGAACCACTAGAGTAATTGGTTTAATTAGTGATGAAATTATGGTCATTTGAGCCCCATATTACATTTTATAGTTTCAAATAGGTTCATGGGACTAAAATTGGCCCATATTGCATATTTGATTAAACCAATTAAATAATTAGTTTAATAAGTGATTAAATTGGTGTTAATTGAGCCTCAAATCACATTTTATTTTTACAATTAGGTTCATAGGTATCAAAATATCCAAAATTTTATTTCTTATTGTACCAATCATGTAAATATCTCACCATGTTATGAACCTCAGATATAATCATGTAAATATACACAAATACAATAGAGATCATCACACAAAATACATTAGTCGGTTAATATGCCTAAATATGAAAGATATTCAAAATATAATGATAACACTTAAGGTAGGGATATGCCATTCAATACTCCATTTGGAAAGAATAACTCCTTGATTATACTTTGAATAGAAGATTCACAACTTAATTTATATTTACAATGATCATCCATCCCTTATATATATACATTTATTACTAATAATGTATGGGTAAACTCATAATACCTATGTAGGCCGACTCATTGTCTAGTATAATTAATTATACATTTCCCCCATATATAATTAATTTAAAAATTATAGATATAACTAAGGGAGATGTGTGTCACATGTCAACATCTCCATCAAACCATATACATTATAATCATATCTATAAGTACATGAAATTCCATTCCTCTTACTATGTTTTGTTCTCAAAACATGAGAATAAGCCAAATAATGACCGCACTTCAAATCATCTCACACTTTTCACCATGCTCAATCATCCAACTAACCATAGTGATCTTGGTGGATGATATCTCTATGAACCTAATTCTCTATTCAGTTGTGCTACTTTGATTCCATCAATCCATCCATAATAATAGTTATTATTTCTTGGCTTCCATGCATAGCCATAGTAATTATTCTTATGATTTCATGTATATCCATAGCGATTGTCATTATGGCACTCCATAACATGAATCCATGATTTTTTCCTCTCGTGATGATACAAGTGTCTATATACCTCAATCTTCATATCATTTTATGATACTTTGACCTTTTCAAACCTTTCCTCTTCTATTGCCTTTGTCTCTTGAGTACATAAATTAGTATTGTTTTCTTGTACATTTCCTCATTTTTTATTAATTTGAATATTTTTAAGTGTTTTTCTTCACCATATTTAGATTATTTCTCATGTTTTGTAGTGAAATTTCTTTGTTCTTTACTAAGATTGATATTTTACAAAGTGACCTATTTTTTACCAAATCTTCTTGAACTTATTTTGCACATTAATATTGATTGTTACCAAAGTATCTAACTGAATATATCCAAACCATCCTTATCTAGAACATGAAAAGATGCATGTAATACATATTTGTCCACAAGAAGCTTCAAATCATCAAAAACTTAAACATGCTTACCCTTTATTTGAGTGTCTTTGACTTTATTTTCTTGAACCTATATTTGTTTGGTTAAGTTAAGGATGATGAATTTATACATTTTGATTGGGTTTATAGATATAATAATAAGATTTTTATTAATGCATCCATGAAATTAAAATATGGAAGCTTCTTCTTTGAAGATTATTTTTTTGAACCGTTAACCTCCATCTCTCCTTATTTTTCTTCTTTATCTTATTCATAATTATTAGCTAAACACTTATTCTATTATTTTTCTAAATCATCTTTCCTTTTTCCCTCCTCGTTATTTTCATTAGTTTCTTTTTCAATGTCCAATTTGACTAGGAAAGTGTGTTTAATTTTTCCCCATGAAAAATAATTCCATTATTTTTCTATTCCAATAGACCAACTTAATGGAGGACCATAATTTAGATAAATGAAAAAATTTCATCACCAAAAATTTGAAATAAATGTTTCTTATTAATTTAAACCACCATTCTTAAGCATTATCTCTATTAAAACACTGAAATTTCATAAAATTAAGGTTTCAAAATATTTGTATTCCCTATATTTCCTTTCTTTCAAAATATTTGAGAATTAAAATATGTATAAAATTAGATCTAAATTTTTTGTTTTAATTTCAAAAACCAGAACTTGATTGTGTCACCTCAAATAAAAGATATAATTTTTTTGTTGGACACAAATATAGTTTTTACCAAAAATTAAGGTCGCAGGGTTAAGTTCAGATCACCATATCTCCCTTAATATTGTTCATAATCCTTAGTGTGACCACTTTTTTATAAACTATCAAAGTCCTCTTTCTAGCCACAAAGAACTATTTGAATTAGATGTGTGTAAGAGAGGAGAATGATATTCAAAAAATTATTCACCTTCCTCAAAAAAATCAACAAAAAATAAAAATTCTCCCTTTTTTTTCCAGATTCCTACTCTAATATCATATGTTATGAACTTCACATATAATCATGTAAATATACATAAATATAATGGAGACCAACACACAAAAAAATATGATATGGCTCAAATTCCTAAATATAAAATATAATCAACATATAATGATAACCCTTAAGACAGGGATACATCATACAATACTCCTTTAGGAAGGCATACATCCACAATTATACTTCAAATATAAGACTCACAACTTAATTTATATATTACAATGATATCCTAACATTTATATAGGCATTTATTACTAATAATGTATGGGTAATTTTCTAATCCCTATGTATGCCAACTCATTTCCTAATATAATTAATTTCACAAGTTATCCATATAATTAATTCTAAAAATTGACCCATATAACTAACTAGGAGGGATGTTTTTCATGTGTCAACATATTCATCAACAAATATACATTAAAATATCATATCTATAGGTACACGACATAATCATTGATGAAACTGGGGAAATTCAGCTTCAAATCACTTTATTTAGTTACAATTAAGTTTATGAGGATCAAACTTACCCAAAATGTGTCTTTGAATGAAATAATAACATAATTTGTTTAATTAGTGATTAAAATACGTCTAATTGAACCATAATTCACATTTTATCATTTGTAATTAGACTTATAAGAATTTAATTAACACAACTTATATCTATGATTGAACGAATTGAGAAATTTGCTCAATCATTGAACTAATTATGACCAAATGATACCCAATTCATGTTTTATAGTTAAAATTAGATCCATAGGGAAATTTATTAGTCAATATCCTCAATAATCTCTCTTTGATTGTACAAGATGTTATTTTAATCATTTAGGACTTAACTCATGCAAATCATATGTTGTTAAAGTGCTGAGTATGTTGTTAATCTGGAATGAAAAATGGAAATGATTGATTTAATTGAACTTTACTAAAATAGCAAGTGAGAATAGAAAAGGTACTTATCTAAAAATAAACAAACTTTTATGTGGATCACGAAACTAGAATAGGCTAGAGAGACTAGCAGACACCTTTTATCTTCTAACTATTTATTAAAATCTAGCCTCGAACAATAGTGCCCCTATTAGGACAGTAGCACCATGTGGCACTAATGTCCAATTATGGCACTAATTTACCTCTTGTAGGGACTATCTAAAACTTTAGGGAATATTTACGAGGTTTAATAGGTCTTGTAGGTGGTTCTATGTTATTCGGGGGCTCGCCTATGTCATTATTTTAGTTCAATCTATTTCAAAACCCTAATGAATACATGCACACATGAAAAAATAAGGAAAAAAAATTCAAAAAGAAAGGAAAAATTAGGTCATGGGATGTTACAATCATGTAGATTAGAAGCCATATTTTCTTGGATGTTACCTATATTAACCCAAATGTTCAGGGTCTTAAATCGTATATAGTTATCCCATAGGGAATGTACACCATCAACTTTCACGATATGATAGAATGAATTTCACTTGGGCCCTTATTAGATAAAACATGTAATGTCTAGATGTGATAACTAAGTATTATGTAGAGTATTGAGTTGTACTATTGATCAATTTTATGTAATTATGTTCCAAAATAGTAAGTGCTAGATATAAAATGCCTTGTGAGGATCTTAATATAGGACCTTTGATTTGAATATAAGACCTTGTTCGCTAGATGAAAAGTCATAAAAGAGGGATAAAAATAAGAGGAGGCTCATGAAAGGGTTAAGAATCAAACATGGGATAAAAGTCTTGTCAAACATTTGAGCCATTATCGGTTGCTAGCGCAATGTGGTGCTACTATCCTAAAAGCAATGCTAATGTCCTATATATTAAAACATAACTAAAACCAATCAAGATAGGCTAGGGGCTCCTATGACTAGGAAAATGTGAAGTATGACTATTAGGGGTGTCATAAATAATGAAAATAAAACATAAAAAATATCAAAAGACTCAAAATGACCATGCAAATAGGGATTATAATCATCACTAAGACCTTCATGTGAAAGAGCAACAAAAGACATGGTACTTGTGGTTTTCTGACCAAATTAGGGTGTTTACATTTCCCCCCCTTTTATTATAATAATTCAATGAAATGAAAGGACTAGATTAAAATAAAAAAAGGAACATGTACTTATACTTACATGTGTGAATGTGTTCTAGATTTGGCCCACTTGCCTAGAGAAGTGGACAAGATCTAGAGTGCAATATATCAAGAGGAAACCCATGGTGTTGATTCCCCTTGTACTAAATCTGAATGGTGCATTGAATCATGAGGAACAAAACCCCCTATTTTTTCCCTCAATCTGATATATGTACTAAATATGAATATGTAAATTGAATGTTTCAAGAAACAAGGCTCACTTGCCCCCACTCCAATATCTGGATTGAATTTGAATATGTAAACTAAATGTGTGGAGATAAAAGGATCACTTGCCTTCACTTTGATATCTGGACTAAATTTGAGTATGTAAACTAAATGTGTGGAGACAAAAGGCTTGCTTTCCCTCACTCTGATATCTAGATAGAATCTGAGTATGTAAATTGGGTCTAGTGGAATGTTATGGATCAACTATTGTAGACAATCCTATGACCCAAATTGGTGAAAACCTGGTGATGATACTGCATGTAACCTGATAATCTAAAAATGGGTATCAAGGATGTGTGCTCTGTATTATGCCCCTTAATCCTGATATCTAAGTAATGTAGTTGTGTATTTGAATATCTATGTAAATTGGTATATTTGAGTAAAAATGGCATATCTACATAACTTTATTTGTGTAAAATATAAATCTATGTGATTCCAAATATCTGTATATCTGAATATCTTTGCAAACCTATGTTTGTATATCTGAATATATTTATATTTATGTAAACCTATGTGGACCTATATATATATATATATATATATATATATATATATATATATATATATATATATATCTAAAAACCTATGTATATGTATATCTAAATATCTATGTAAACATGTGTGTCTATGTATCTAAATATATGTATACTTGAGAACCTATGTAAACCTGTGAGTCTGTATGTCTGAATATCTATGTAAACCTATGTGTTTGTGTATCTAAATATATGTGTAAACCTATATATATATATATATATATATATATATATATATATATATATATATATATATATATATATATATATATATATATATATATATATATATATATATACATACTTGTATAAACCTGTGTGTCCAAATTTGTATCTAAGCAGACTGTATATCTATGTAGACATATATATCTAGATTTGTATGAACTTATATATGTTTGAAGTAATTTGTATATATTTAACCCCCATTTGGTGAGAGAACCAAGACTATGGTGAGGGTTTGTAACCAAAAGTGGTAATGATCAGTTTTATTGGCATAAATTAGTAGGTGTGATGTTGTTTTAAGTGTGAATAGTGTATTTATTATGATAGAGTTGATAATTAAATGTTTTTTCTATTTTGAATTGATTTATGGTAATATCATTTTTGTCATCTTGTAGAGTTGAAAGTGACTATAATATTGGTTTGAATACTATGGGGCATGCCATGATGATGTCAATTCGAATGTGAAGGAAATGGTTTAAAAACTAAAGCTATAGTTCTCAAGATATCACACTAGTAATGGATTGCTATTAGTTGGTGAAATTGGCATGCAAGGTCAGCCTTAATAAGGTGGAATTTGATAAGTGTGACTTGAATAGGTCATTTAATTAGTTTGGTAATTCATTTGGAGTATTTGAGTTGAGAGCAATTGTTTATTTGAGTTGGAGAAATATGCCAAGGATAAGAGGATCTAGTTTGACCTACTACAAAAAGGTTAAGGCACAAATTCAAGCTAGGGAGGAGGTTATCCTTGTAAGGAGCCAAAACTATTTCCTATTTTTATTATTAATAGTGATTTTTTATTGTTTTTATTGAAAATCTACTAGTTTAAGGCTTGTTTTGCCAAAAAATTTCCTTGTTTGTGCACTACAATCTAGGACCTGGCACTAATGTCTAAGAGGTGGTATTACTATCCAATGTTATTGTCTTGTATGCAATGATAGTGTCCAATAGAATAGGGTTGTAATGTTGATTACCATTGACTGGTTTATGATGTGTATTGGTATCTATTGGTTTTTATTTTTCATTGTTGATACTTGATTTGGTTTTAATTTTATAGGTTGATGCCCATACGAGGGAGTTTCAAACTAGATGGATGATGGAGACCCTATAGGGTCTACCCCTAGTAGATACTGAGATGGTTATTCTTGAGAGATTAGGATTGAGACATGTGGAATTCTTGGAGCCTATTCCCTGGGATAAACACATGATGACTACATTGTGTGAGAGATGGGATGCACATATGTGCACATTCTGGTTACCAACTGGGGAGATGATCATTACTATAAAGTATGTATACCAAATTATGTGATTACCTATCTCTAGATAGAGAGCAATAGTACATGAGGATACAAGTAATCAAGATATATAATGGAATTCTAGTTATTTTTGAGAGTAGTATGAAACCATTGTATAAGGAACCATAGCGACATACTATTGACATTGATTGTTACTATCAAGGTTATCTTCTTGTAGTTCTTAACTATTTTTATAGATTTGTTTTTGGCTATAAATGGGAGTGGGATGTTGATCTCCTATAAGATGCATGAGATAGTATAGGATATAGAGGAATATGGTATTATGTATTCATGGGGTCATATGATGCTAGGACACATGTACAAGGACCTATACAATTTCATGAAGGAGATA
The DNA here is from genome assembly GCA_037957365.1 of Torreya grandis. NCBI lineage: Eukaryota > Viridiplantae > Streptophyta > Pinopsida > Cupressales > Taxaceae > Torreya > Torreya grandis. The sequence continues at coordinate 113,412 of JARHVA010008502.1, read as the reverse complement.
TGAGGTGGAGGGATTGGAAAATTGACATTGTTATAATGTTGGGCATATGAGAACATAGCAGTGAGCAAGTTGGTAGCATGTGTATAGCATGGTTGGCCTCATCCATAGGTATTTGTAGAGAGGTGGACAAGGATGGGTCACATACCTAGGAGAAGTATTATATAGTGCCGACAATTGTTACATAGTTAGATAGCAGGGGATATTATCTCTAGGCCCTATAAGGGATATGAGGTATAGACTGAGGATGGTACTTAGATTAGATAGATTTGAGTGAGTTGGTGGCCACATGATTATTGAGTCAATGTGTATGAGTAGTTTTAGTTTGAGTGGGTCAGACAATGTTTTAGTGTACTTCAGTTTGTGCCCCTAATACTAGTTATATGGTTGAGGAGTTCTTGGGCTGTTGTAAGGCCCAGTAGTAGTTTGAGGCTGTATATTATTGAGTTAAATTTCAATCCCTTGATAGAGTGGGATTTTGAGATTGATTTACTAGATGTAGATGTTGTGGGAGTGACTGATGCCTACATAATTTGATGGAGAGATCATAAATGGGAAACCTTATTTCTAAGAGGTACAATTATTATAGAGGATGTATTAGAGGTAAAGCCTCTTAGGGATATCGAAGATAAATTATTATAGTGTGTTTCAATATTTTGTGTATAGTTGGTTATTTATTTTTATGATTAGGAATTTGATGTATTTCATGGGCATGTGTAGGTTCAAGTGATGATAAGTATTGAGAGACCACTGTTGAGTCGACACTCTACATATTGACATGTCATATTATTGATGATTCCATGGAGGATGGATTGATAGAGAGAAATCAATGTAGCTAGTGTTCATTCCCATTTTTTTTACTGAGATGTGATAGCTACTACAATATATAGATGAGTTGTTATAGATAAAGACAAGGCACATGCAAAGTTTCATAGATGGACCATGCCTGCACTTGATAGTCTAGGTGGGGCTACTATTCAAATAGTAGATGACTACATACATCTTTAGTGAGAACATATAGAGTGTATGGTTGATCTGGGTATGTATCATGAGAAAGAGAGTAGAAAGATTCATCGATCTAGGTCATGGAGAGAAAGAGAGTGAAGCCTCTATTTGTAGTCTAGATATGTTTGAGAGTGAGAGTGAGGGAGCTGGTCCTCATGGCCATGTCTGAATCATTGAGTGATGGACTACATTTTTATTTAAAATATATTTTGAGTTATGTATATGTGTGTTTGTTGTTTAAATTAGCATTGTGTATATTGGTATTTTGATCTAGTTATATTATATATGTTTATGGATGTTTATGCATGTGTACTAGATTAGGTTTTTCTATTTATTGGTATAGGTTTTTCATGTATTTCATAAGAGTTTTGTGCCTAGATCATGTGACTATCATATTCCCTATCTAAACTTAGATGACATGGAGAACCAACAACCATATTGGCCATGTTGTGTTGGTATAGAAGGAGACTATGAAACTAGAAATGCATGTGATACATTGCTGGTGGGTAGATGTGTAAACTCTAGAACAAATATCTTAATTGGTTGGTGTAATTAAACTATACTTTGATATTTATGATTTTTAAAAAATATATTGATCAGTGTATAAACTAGAGCTATGTTATGATTTCTTTAGTTATTTCCATATATCTTTATTAGTATTTGAACTGATGTTCTGCCTTTATTTTTTAGTTGTTTCCATATATCTTGATTGGTGTAAGAATTAAAACTATGTTTTGATCTCTTTAGTTATTTACATATATATTTATTGGTGTTTGAATAATTTTATGCCCTTAGCTTTGTAGTTGTTTCCATTTATCTTTATTGGTGTATGAATTGAAGTTGTGTTCTAATCTTTGTGAACTAGTTGCCATCTTTACTAAAAATGTGGTGCATGAGATCGGTCGTAAATAGGCATCCTAGAAACCACATGGATCATACAATAAGTAAATAATGGATCCTTAAAATTAATGTTCTTAGATAATTCTATCCTAGAGGAGTGTGATCTATAAGAGTGTGAAAAATGAGATCTTGATGCCCACTGTGTAAATGCTATAATTCCTTGATTGACACACTGGTCAATGCGAGCTCAAAGTGCATAACAATTATCATTTGAATTCCCATTTATCTTGTGAAAATTACAATATGGATTATGTGGTACCCTATAAAAATGGTGTGGTGGATGATGATTAGTTGGAGGAAGTGTGCTCATCTTCTTATCTAATAGTGTAAGCAAAATTTCACGATGCCCATCACTATCTAAAAACTGTATAACCTCTCTATGTGTATCATGTGTTCTAATCACCAAAGGAGGTGCTATGTAAAGTGTCTCTTTACCCTTATTGATTATGTTTATCAGTTTTTTTTTCCCACTAATTTTAGAATTGGAAGTGGACTAGGCTCTTGTACCATGTTAGATGACTGTGGCTCTAAGGGGCCTACATCCAAATCTACCTCTGAATGTGTGACTAATAGTCATAATTTTTCCTCTAATTCTATAGCTACATTACATAGATGCCATAATCATTTTGATGTCTGATATAGTAATTTATCCTCAAGAGGAAAAAATAATCCTTTGGCAAAGATCTATGGTACCTCTAAATCCATTGATTGATAAATCAATTGATGCAAACAAGATTTGAATCTTAAAATGTATTCAAATGTTGTCTCTATCTCACTTTGGTGTAATGAAGGAACCTATCATGTGTGAATCGATGTCCCTTATTTTGTATGTAGTTCTTGAGAAAGATTATTTCTAACTCCTCATATGCGTGTAGTGACCCACTAGGGATTGTACTCTCGAACCAATTTAATGCTTCCAAATTTGAGTAATTTGGAAATAATGTAGTAGAGTCAACTTATTAGTAACATGTGACATGTCTTTCTCATAAGATTTAAGGTACAACTATGGATCTCCATGCTCATCAAATATAGGTAACACTGATATCTGAAATTTGTGTGGAAACCTTATAGTAGAGATTCTCCATGGAATAGGGTTTCCATGTATATCATTGGCATCATCTCGAGGTTGGTATGCTTTATCTTCCAAATTGAGATGGTATACATGTTGTCGTAAATCACCCACAACATGCATCAAGTAAATTAACACTTGTGAATGTATATTATGATCATCAAGGGGTTTATTTAATACTTGAATTTTGTTATTTATCTTATCCATTGGTATATTATATTGGAAACCATTTTTAAGGAGGGTTATTTTTCTCTTTGTAACCTTTTTAGGTGTGATAGTTGGGACCTAGTTAGATGTAAATGAGTTATCACCCTCATTTGGGTTAGTTTTAGACATAGGTTATACTATAATAAGGAGGGTTCAAGGAGATTCATTAGTATCTCTTATATTGTTAAGTTTTAAAGTATCACATGATAATTGAATAGAAGGTACTTTATTCTCATGTAAATGTAAATTATGAACCTAAGAATAAGTGTGTGTGTGTGTGTTTGTTTTTACAGGTGACCCAGTATTTGCTTGAACAAGATAAATAGGTGAAGTAGGAGAAAAGCTATAAGGTATAGATTCTATGTCTTCTTCATCATAATCACAATAATAATCATTATCCCATGGTTCATAAAAATTAGAGTTTAATTAATTTTTATAAGTAAGAGTAGAAGAAGTATCATCCACATGCTCATTAAGAGAGAAAAAGGAGAAAATTTTAACTTTTTACTAATATGCAGTGTGTCATCATGTGTAGGTGTAATGCAATGCATTTGTTCATTAACTATGTGTGGAATGCAATCATGATTCTCACTTTCAATTTTAGATTCAAGTGTATAAGAAGTAGCAATCATGTTTTCTTTTTACATCTTATGACATATAGGAGAAGATTTTGAGACATTTGAATTATCTATTTATTGTAAAGAATAATTTCATTAAGCTTGGAATGTGAAGGAAGGTGATAAAATAATTTAATCAAACTTAGTTTCTTCATTGATAAAAGGTGTAATATCATTAGTATATGTTTTTTTGAATTTAACTGAGAAGGGTAAAGAAGATGCATTGTTCTTATCTACTTTACTTGATCATGCAGATGTGGCTTTCATGTATTCCACTTATATTGATTTAATTTAAATAATGAGGTAGTAAAAGTAGTTGAAAATCTAGGATCACATTGGAATAAATCACTACCAACAATAATTTTTTTTGGAATTATATTATTAGTTTGATTTTTAGGAGTAAGAGAAGAGTGGGAAGAAAGAGAAGATTTATCTAACAGACCCTCATGTTCATTTTCATTGTCATGCTCATAGTAATCCTCATATCCATCATTATAACAATAGTCATAATCATCATTATAAATAGACTCATTATTGTTCTAATGTATAATCTTGAAAATTGGTCCATTTATTGTTATAATCATGAGACAAATTGAAAAAAATCATATATTAGGTGAGGGGTAGAAGATTGTTTAGATGCCATTTAAACTTACCAAAGAAAATAATGTAAATAAGGAATAAAAAACACACAAGAGGTAAAATGTAATCTACAATAAGTATATGTGTTATTTGAGAAATCTTGAATAAAGTGTGTAATAGATGCTAGGATTATAAGTGAAATCCTAATTGCTATTATTTGTATATATAGGCACCTAGGATGTGGATCTAGGGTTTTGAATTAGGGTTGTTTTATTAAAACTTAAATTATATTAAATAATTGAAACCCTAGTGTAGGATTGATTAAATTAACTAGGTATTTCCAAAGCATCATAAAAATAGATTTTCTAACCAAAATTTAATGCACAAAAATTGGTAGAAGGTAAACCACAAGCAAAACTAGGAATTTAAGTAATATTTAAAGTAAGTTAGGTTCACCAATTTTTTTAACCTTATAAGACCTAATGCATAAAAATATTATGTTGTTAAAGTGTTGAGTATGTCGCTAATTTGGAACAAAGACTGGAAATGATTGATTTAATTAAACTTTCATAAATTAGTAAGTGAGAAGAGAAAAGGTACTTATCTAGAAATAAATAGACTTTTATGCAAATCAGGGAACTAGAATACGCTGGAGAGACTGGAAGACACCTTTCATCTTATGACTATTTATTGAAATGTAGCCTTAGATAGTAGCACCCATATTTGGATAGTAGTGCCGTGTGGTGCTAATGTCCAATTCTAATGTTAATGTCCTTCTTTTAGGGACTATCTAAAAATTTTAAGGAAGTTACTTAAGGTTTTGGAGGTCCTACAGGTAGTTCTATGTCATTCAAAGGGTCGCATGTGTCACTATTTTAGTTGAATATCTTATGAAACCCTAATGAATAACTACACACATGAAACAATAACCAAATCAAATGCAAATAGGAAAGGAAAAATTGGGTTGTGGGATGTTGTGATTGTGTGAAACATAACCCCTATTATCCTAGCCATTGCTTACACTAACCCAATGATAGGGATTTCAAATCACATTTAGTCATCCCTTAGGGAATGTGCACCATCAATTTGCATGATATGCTAGAATGACTTTCACTTAGGCCCTTATTCAATCAATCATGCAATGTCTAGATGTGATGACTAAGTAGTATGTAGAATATTGAGATATACTATTGATTCATTTTATGTAATTATGTTATAAAATAGTAATTTCTAGATGTAAAATTCCTTGTAAGGCTCTTTATATATAAGGAACGTTGATTTGAATATAATGCCTTGTTTATTGGTTGACAGGTCATAAAAGAGTTATAAAAAACATAAGAACTTGCTCACATAAGGGTTAGGACTCAAACATGAGAGAAAAGGCCCGTCAAACACTAGAGAAATAATTAGACACTAGCACCATGTGACACTGCTATCCTAAAAGTGGTGCTAATGTCCTAAAGCTTAAAGCAAAGCTAAAACCAAGCAAGGTAGGCTAGGAGCCCCTGTGACTTGGAAAATGGAATTATGACTACTAGGGGTGTCACAAATAATGATAATAAGACATAAGAAAGATCAAAAGAGTCAAAATAACCATGTAAATAAGGACTATAATCATCACTAAGACCCTCATATGAAATATCAATAAAAGATATAGTACTTGTGGATGCTTGACTTAATTAAGGTGTTTACAGATGCATAATTTGTAAAATTTAATTTTGAGACACCTAAATCTCCTAATAATTTGTTAATCATAAACCTGATAGGCCCTAAAACCTACAAAATGACTCTATGTTTGCCTAAAATAGACATCGATTGTAAAATTTACATCATGAAAGACTTAGGTTCATTATTCAAATCCTAAAATGACTAAGTAATGACCATATTAGATTTTAAAAAATTATCTTCTAAACCGTGACTCTTAGAACTATAAGACCAATTATAGAAGAAGTAGAGTGGCCTTAATTTATTATTTCTACTATAATAATTGTAAATAATAATATACTTGACATTTATATTATAAAATACATAACATGCCATTCACTTGTTCAGCTTGTACAACTTAGAAACCTTGCCACCTAATTAATTTCTAAGACTTCTAACAATTATGAGATACATAAGATTAATAGGCATCACTTTACAACATAAATATGCATAGTGGAGTATGTTACAAAATTGATGATAGCCACCGAAATTTACTCTATTCTTAGACATTTACCTAGAGGATTGTGACTGTAAATAATGTATGTAGTTGTTGGTGTCTACAATAAATGATAATCACTTTGGTTTCACGTAGAGACATTTATTTATGGGAATCATTCACAATGGTCATGTGAGTACAAAGGGATGCTTAGCGACATAGAGACCATGCCTTGACTAAAATGGACAAAACTTTTAGATTAAACTAGCGGTTATGAGAGAGAGCCTTCAAATATGGATCATTGATGGCCCATTAGCATATGATGATGGAATTATCATTACGAACATACATGGCCTTCACTAGGATTAGTGCAGATGAGTCAAGCTTCATATAACCTTATCAGAATAAGGTATGACTAAATATGATCACCTCATCACTATGGTCTCAATTGTTAAACTTAATGGCTTAAAAATAAATAAGGGATTTAAACTACAGGTATTCACTATGGCCTTTGACATTTAATAAATTATATAAATGGGAGTCAAATATATATATTTTATAGTGGATGTGATCAAGGAGAAACTATAATTTCCTAAATTGTTTTTTTAGATGACCATAGTGGCACATAGAGCCACATTTTATTCTCAACATTTAAACAATCATATCGAAGGGGTTCCAATTAATTTATATTACCGTTGGTCTCATTCACAACATATGATCTTTTGAAATCCATATTATTATTCATATTATCAATCTACAACATCATTATTTGCTATCTTTAATAGATTGAAATCATTTGATCATAATTGGTGGTTTATATTTTCTCTAATTGACTCTACTGACAACTATTTCTATACATGGAACTTTTTTTAAGGTTGTAATCCCCCACCCTCCCCCAATAGCCACTTGTTTATCATATAGCATTATTTATATATGTAATTAATGCACACATTTTCTTTCCGCTATGAGTTTCAACTATTTATTTTTGTTTACATCTATTTTGTTCACAATTTCAATCTAAAATTTTAGAAATATTATACTATATGTCATTTCTAATACACTTATATACACTATATTAGAGTTATTAATATATTGAAATTTCTTTCTCATAGGTAGAAGAAACCTTGTCAATCACAAACATATATTCCAAGCCCTTTACATTTATTTGCAAGAAATGTAGCTTGGCAATTAAAAGACTTCAACCAGTTCAGGTACAATTATTCATTTTCCATGTTATCAATAGTAAAGTTTCTATGCCTACTTCCATCCTTTGATTTGTAATTTGAAAATTATTAACATTACTTATCTATAATGCATTCTTTCATATCTACCATTGGAAAAATTACTACTTACATTAACAAATATATCATATGTCTAACTACATGAAGGACAAAGTTACCAACATTTACTTGCTCTAAAGATTTTGTGTTCGAGGAAGATATACACTTAACCAAATGCAAAGTCATTGTACATGTCAAAATAACAAAAAATAATCATAACTATATAGATATTAAATGACACTCTATCATTGAACTATATATTCAACTCCTTACAAAATAATTATTTATAAAAAAATAAATTAATACTTGTCTTTAAAGTATTTATATGGTAATTCAATGTGAATTTACATCTAGAATCAAATAAAAATATATACAAAATCTAAAAAATTGTAAATTCAACAATAAACATAAATTAATTTATAAGTCTCTTCAACAAACTATATTTGACATATTTAAAAATATTAATAATTATTTTATTGTTTTATACATCATTTATTCTTAAAACAATTTATACTGACAATAACTCTGATTCCAACCCATACAACTCATGAAATACTTTTTAAGAATTATAATAAACACTTGCTCGTACACGACTTTGTTTGTAGTGCCTTTCCACCTCACACATAGAGTCCACACTTTTTAGAAAATAGCTTAAGCAAAAGGATAAAAAGAGCCAATTACTCCATATTAGATTGTAACATGTATAAAAAGAGTCGATGACTCCATTGTCCTTGGATTTGTTGGACCAAACTTGATTATTTTCCTTTCTTAGGGTTTTGTTTAATTTATCCATATAAGAAGTATAACAAACAATGGATACAATGAAATATTAGAAAAGGAATTCAATGATATATGAATCTATAATTAATTCATTTAAAATAAATGGAAATTTGATTGTGAAATATTCTCAAATTAGAAATTAGATAAAAACATGAAACCTTAAGTTGAAAAAGGGGTTTGAGACCAAATGTTAGGTTCACCAAATATTTAAGCTTAAATTTAGATAAGGGGTTTATCTAGGGTTAATGGGTATTAGATTAGCTTTTACACAAACATGGTGAATTAATATAATGAGCAGACCAATTAATAAAATCTTAGATAAATAATATTATCAAGTTATACAACTATTATTGATAAAAATAATAAAAGTATAACTATTGATATATATTGAAATAAAAGGGAACTATTGGTATTTATTTTACTGTGCTCATGTAGGTTTGATCTAAAATATAATGTAAGTAGATTGAAATATGATCTTGGAAAAGTCATCAGATTCTTTAAATATCCTTTATGTGGCTTTAGACATTTACATTAGATCTAGATGGTTGCATCAATGCATGTGTTTGATTATGATGAGATGTCTAGTCTGGAATACCAATTAGATCTATATTTAACCTATTACCAACCAAATTTACACCCTTTGGAAGCTAGTTCAAGCCTTCTAAATTTGTAAAACATGGAAACACCTCAAGGCTATGGGTGACCTATTGAAGAGGTAAATATCAAGGTTAAAGAGCTAGCTCCCCTTGATGAATCACTTAGGCTCAAACACTAATCTACCACTTTGTTAGGAAAAGACAAATAAACCTAATATAATAAGGGTGATTCACCAAATATGATTTGGCCACTACCAACCAAATTTAAATGCACTTAAAACAATAGACTAACCTACAATAAACACTTCTCTAAATATGCCTCTCTACATCAATACTTCTCATGAAGGTTGTGAAGAATGCTTGAGTTAGGAGGACTAGTCAAGAGGTCATGACATGACACAATTGAAAGGACAACTCATTAAACATTTATACGTCACTTAAACACTTTAAAAGACATGAAAAAAGGGTTGTAAACTAAATATGAATGCAAGAAAGGACAAACATGCCAAGGAAGCAAGAGTATAACTTAGCAAGATGAACTAGTCAAACATTCACATTAAAACTAGTCAAAGGAGGAGGTAAAACTAGACTATTCTCATTGATCAAAGGATAAAAAATGGGCAAAGATTCACCATACCTAGGTAGAGGATAAAAATATAGCCTATCAAGGCTGAATTTTTATAAAAATGTGAAATAAAAAGAGAGAAAGGCATATGAAAGAGGAAGAGAAGTGTCTCATGAAAGAGTTACAACAAGAAAGAGGCATTAAACTACCCATCAGGTCTTAAAGGATAATTTTTGGTCTCCTAAAGATGCTCTTTTGCTCCAAGTGGCATGGAAGTTTCAAACATTGCTTGACACCTTGCCTTGATCTTCAAATCTACCCTTTGCCTTGGCTTGTGAGATGATAAGTGGATTAATTGATGGTTAGGTCATATTGAATTAATATCTTTATATGATCTTGACACCTTTCATTTTATCTCTAAAGGTTCCCTTTAACACATCACCATATTCTCTTTCTGGGTGTCTTGAAGTCTCTTTGTCTCACTAGGCCACTCTTGCTTACATGTGTCAAAACTTGAAGTCATCTTCAACAAGGTAGTATCTCTCCATGGATGGCATATTCACATCATATTAGACCTAAAAAAACTCATTTGGAGTGATCAAACTACCTCCAAGATCTCGATTTGCACCAAAAGGTCTCATTTGGCCTCATTCCTTGTATCCCTAAAAATGTGTAAACCTCATTGTGTAAAATAATGTATAGAGGATATTAGGAAAATTATCACATATTTGAGGACCAAGGATGGATTTTTATATTTTTGTTAAATTTCATGTCCTGACTTTAAGTGAAAGTGTCCTTTTTAGCCCATTATCTCTCCTTAATTAGGCCTCCTTGCTTAGAAACTCAGTTTTGGATCTATAGGCTTCCCACACATGTGGAACCTAAAAAAAACATGTGATTTATTATAAAGAGATATTGAGTATCCTCCATGTAAATGATCTCCTGACACCTTTTACAAACCTCCCAAGTAGCTTGTAATAGTATTCTTTGGCCCTTTTTCATATGCCTTTAGCCTGCACGTGCCAACCAATTGAATGAGAATGTACTAAGGGGATTTAAGAAGGTCATTAAAGTAATTTTAAGTATTATTAAATCAATCTTGGGTTTTTATAAACACCATCTCCTCAATCAAGTCATTCTTGGTCTTCTAGGTAGCCTGAAATTAATTTCAATCCTTAAGGATTGTTCATAGAGCTTAGTGCTTTAATTATCCTCCTAATGCCACAAGTTACAAGTAAACTAGGGTATATAACTCTCCCTAGGATCCCAAGGTCCCATACAATCTATTTTTACTATACTGAGAATGAGAAGTTGACCTCTCAAGCTAGTAGGCTGCATTTTATGATATCAAGAAGAGTTGTGGTATGTAATTGGTGTTTATATGTATGGTTTTGATTAAAAATGACCAATATATGTTTTTAATACTTAAATATACATCTTATAATTTTAATCTTCATCATTTTCATCCATTAAGTCTCCTGCAACTTCATTTCCCCATACCTAGGGTTAACAAGTAAACTATTGTTAGTGACCCTAGGTTACTGTGTGAAGTTATTTTCTCTCTACAGTAGGGTCCAAGTCTTCATGGAATTCTTGTATAAGGTATTTATCAAATCCTTAGGGTCCTAATAATTATCATCTCAACTCTAAATACCCACCCTTATCATGACTATCCTTCTAAGTCTGCCTATGAGGCATTAGGCTTACCAGTGCCAAATAGAGCTTATCTACATTTCCACTATTTATCACTAAGTCTGATGATCTTATGGAGATATATTATCACCATTAAACCATTATAAATATATTTACCTTCCCTCAGACCTTTCACAGACCTTTAACTCTCTCAAATAAGCTAGTATCATCAATGAGGGTAGTCAGGCCTATAGCCACACATTTAATTGTGTATGTAGGATTGGAATGGCTTGATGTGGTCATCATTCTCATTTTTATTTTTTATTTATTCAAATTTAAATGGATATATTCACTTATCCCTTCACTCATTAAAACTCAAATCCACCTCTATGTTCCTTTCAAGTTTATGATGATCATGTTTACCTTGTAACCTATAAGTGGTCATTAGGTTGGTCTGAGGGTTTTAGGATTTCACTTACAAACCATTAAAAATATCAATAAGTGTTGTTATATTATTGAAAATTTATAACCTTTTCAAGTTACCCAAAACATTACATCTTTCTAAACATAAATTATTCTTTGTATCTTTTCAAGTGTGGCTATAGGTGGCTATTTGAGAAGAGTTTGAACATGAAGTCTTGAACATGGTTTCTAAAATCCATCATGACACCTTAATATCAGCCAATATTTTATTTTAATCTCTTTATCATGTTTCATACAATGTTCATTGACCTTTCCATAGCATTTACAACACTACCTTCTTACCTCCATATGTAAACCTGTGTACAAGCATTAAGCTTACAAACTTAATCATTCCAACTCTCATTTGAATCTCAATTAACTTAGATTATTTCATTGATATATAATTTTATCATTTCATGGAGTCATGTTTCATGCTTATAACCAATTATTTATTCCTTATCAATTATTTCTTTTGGTCAAAATGGGGACTTACAGGATTAGGACATGCAGGTCCGCCTTTTGCTTATATAGACTAATGAAAATAATTATTTGAGTGTTATTAATTTTTAATATTGTATCCACTCTTGTACATTATTATTATCTATGTCAATAGATTATATACTTAAACTAAACACCATACAACTTCAAATCTCATCCTTTGTATATGCAAGCCTATAATAGGAGGTCTTCTTATATGTAAGGTTTTATATAGAAGTTAGAGTTTCTTCATTCATTCATGATCCTTGATGATATTAAATGGAGTTATTCAGTGTCTAATGAGTATCTATGAGTCTTCGATACATATCTAAATTTCCAAAACACCTTCACCATGAACCTAGGCCCATGAATGTTTACGTATATGTCTAAAAACCTGTGAGTAATTGAAACACATTGTAACCTTTATTTGAGAGTATATGCTTGGGATACCACTTGTTTGATGTTTAATTTAATTCATAATGAGGTAAATACTCTTATGTACCATTGAAAAATTCAAAAAAAGACATTATGACTCCATTGTTGTAGGCAACTTAGACACATAGTCATCAAAGTGAGAGAACATTATGAGTTGCTTGGAGAGAATGGTGTTGAGATTAGCATGAAGAGTTGTTGATGGAAATTTAAGGATTTAGGTAGAATGTGAAAATGGTATAAAAACTCCATTCATCCCCTCAAATAGTGAAAACCCTAGAATAAATAGAAACTATGAAATCAACTTTGCAAACTATGCAAAATAGTAGATTGTCTTACTAAAAGGCTTCCCACACATGTCAATCTTGTGGATAAAGGTGTGAAATGAATTTAAATACCTTTTATGATCCATAAAAATTATTCTAATTCTTTAAAGAGTTCATTATTGCATGAAAATTTTCCCAAAATAGAGTTAGTGGGGATTTGAGCCTACAAAAATCACCTTAGCTCATTAGCGATTATTAATAAAGATAAAGAGCTCAATAAAACTAAAAATTACACTAATTGATAGCTCATAAGGGTCACCAAATATTTTTAAAATATTAAAATCTAACTCCACCTGTATGACCTATACCATTTACTTAAAAATGCCCTTCATGAGTTTGTAAAGAGAGTGATGGGAGAGAAAAAGAGTATTTTGCATCTATGGGACCTAAAACTTGATCCTAATCTGGAAACTAACTTGTGAAATCCAAAGTGACTCTCTAAAACCATTTTCACCTGCAATTTGATCTCCTAAGGTTGTACAAGTGCCTAGAACTACCTCTTAAGCACTGAAATCCAAGATTCTAACTCTTTTTGACTTGATGACATATGTGTTAGTTATTTAACTACTCCAATGACCTTAGAAGGAGTGATTTTATGGATTATTGTCTTGGGTATCTTTTTCATACATGAAAGTTAGCAAAAAATCACCTTTTTCCTCATAAATCATTACCTTAAAGTCCACAAAAGAACCTTGAACTTTCCAAATCAACATGAAATATTTATTAAAGGTGATGAGGAGTAAAATATGACTTTGAAGAAAACATAGCGACCTATGACACCACTTGAACAAATTTCATTGCACCATGACATGACTAGGATATTACAAAGAAAGAAAAAGTGTTACCTTAATTTCTCCAAATAAACCTTAAATAATGCTATTAAGGTTTTAGAAATACCTTTTATAGAATATATAAGGCATAAAATTAATTTTCATTAGGTTATACAGACATGACACTCAAGTTTTCACCTTATAGGGGTTGACCTTTTGACCTTAGGGGTCAAAATTGGTCAATAAATTGGTGATTCATAGGGGTAGCATGCCTGCTATGCTAAATATACCAATAGCCTTATCCTTCTATTAGGCAATGGAGTCATTTTAATTTAGATTTAAACTTGACCAAACCTTGACCATGAAAAGAAAAATTAATTTGACCTCCAAACCACACAAACAAGGATAAGACACACCAAACAAAGAAACAAGACACACACATATGTGCTTAGCTAAGCACTTAGGGAACAAAACAATGAAGAAAGCAACCAACTATGTACAACTGACTTGAAAAAAAGCCTTCCTCCTAGATCAAAGGGTAATATTATATTATCTCTTTCTCCATGAGGTGGAAAATGGCATGAGACAAGCTACCTCTTGGACCTTTCTCTTATTGTCTTCATCCTCTTCTTGAATGCCACTCATCTTGACATGTTCCTAACTGAAGTTGTAACTACAAACCAACCACCCATGAAAATGAAATCATGTGGCTCAAGATCCTTCTCATATTGCTTAGTATTTGTAACTTCATCTAATGATGCTCCATCTAAGCATGTTTCTTGGGTCTCTATGGCATCTTGAATGACATCATACTTCTTACCAGATACTACAAGCTTGTCAATATTTTCAAGGAGCTTTGCATACTCACTCTAAGATGTATCATTATCCTCAATGAATGTGTATTTACTAACCTCTTCATGTTCATGAGATTCAAAAGGAAATGTACCTTTTTAAAGGCCTTCAATCTCTTGAATGAGCTTAATATATTTCCACCAATCATACTTGGACTCTTCCTTTTACCAATGAGAGTAAGATCAACTAGGAAAACATATTCATATTTTTCCTCAAGAGTTATAGGGATATCAAGAATGCCAAATTATTTTATGAAGACATGATGTGATTATAAGGCAGCTTCTTCAATTTCATCTTTTTTCTCTTTTGAGGACATGTCAAAATCATTCAAAACTTTAGCTTTATTGCTTAGAGATCCATCAACCTCAACACCAACTACAACATCAATAAAGTTAGATGAAATTGGATATTCCTCTTTAAGCACACCATCAAGACCATCTTATAGAACCTCATCTTTGAAAAATGAATTATTTCTTTCTTCTCCAAGTGGAGTACCAAGTATGATCTCTTCATCAAACTCACTTGAAGCATCTTTCTCACACTCTAATTGAACCTTACTTGTAGTTGTAATCTCTTATTCATTCAGGTTCTCCTTCAAGAAGGGAGATGGTGGGAGGGTGATGGTTAGGTTCATGAGTTGGAGATGAAGTATTAAGTATGGTGGATGGATCATGAAATGGATTGGGAATTAAATAAGCATTATTGAAACTTGGGGTCCTGGATATGATGGATTATGGAAGGATTTATTGGAGGGAGAGCAAGTTTAGTTGGGCTATGAGTGCCTCATATTTCTCAACCAGAAATTCATCTTTTTCATATCCTTCTTGAGGTTGTTCAACATCTACAACTTTACTTTCAATATTATCAATTAGGACCTCATTATTTTGAAAAACTTCTTGGATAGGCCTCCAAGATGGAAAAGATAGGGGTTATTGGGAAGAGGTAAATGGAGCTTGAATGGGTACAAGGATTTCTTTGACTTCAACCTCTTGACCTTGGGTCTCTTTCTCCTTCTTTATTTTCAGCTCCAAATATTTGATTTTATTATATATACTCTCTTGGAATAGCCTTTCTTGAAGGTGATTAGTGTCCTCATGAGGATAAGGAACACAAAATGGCTGGTATGAGATACAAGAAGACTCTTGAGGAGGGATGAGAGGGAATTGTATATGTTCAAATTCTTCCTTGGAATCAACTCCCCAATATATGCTTATCTCACCTTGATTACACGATGAATTTACTAATTGATTCTATATTTGGGTCTTGAAGGACATCTTGGAGGGTTCTTAAGGAAGAGAAGTGGAATCTTGGTTTTTAGCAATAGGCTGCTCAACAACAATCTCCTTTTTCCTTTTAATGCTCTCTTGGATTGAATTACAATAAGAGAAAGTTTGAAAAACATATGAAGGACTTGGAATAATTTTTATACTAATTGAAATGGTCTCTTATGGAAGAATGAGTGGTACATATGAGGGTTGAGGTGGTGTACATAAAGACACATGGGGTTGATAGTTTTGAACCTGTTGTCCTTCATGAAATCCTAGCATATATTATATTTTTTGAATGAGACCACTTAAATACAACATTTCACTTGAGAGGATTTTCTAATTTTTTCTCTCAATAGGTGCCCATTATTATTTCATTAGCTGCAATGAGTCTCTCATATCATGAATGAGATGACTAGGGACATTTTGGCCATATTCCCTTTATGTGTTAAGTCCTATCATATACCTCTCATATCCTAAGAGAGTTTTCTTCAAATTTGAAATGGATTGAGTTGAGAAGTGACTATGTTTCATATAGATACCTTGATATTGATAAAGATGATCATATGCAATGTCATAGTCATGTAAGGGAAATGTAGGATGATCATAGGACTAGTAAGAGTTATGATGAGGTCGATAGGAAATGTTATAGGAATGATATGCCTAATCCACTTTCATGAAATTGAAATTCACCTCAAACTCAGCCATAATAACTTCATCAAGAAAATTAATTGAAATCAAACTTACTTTGAATAGGTGACTAGGCTGCTAATACCTGCTAATTATGCACATAGTCCCCATTGATGTTTTGAATGCCTCCAAAGGATGATATGTCGAATAATAACAAAAATAATCCTTCCACTACTTTGGACCTTAGTCCCACTAGGCATGCCAAAACTATTATCAACCAAATTTTCACCCTTTGGAAGCTATTTCAAGCCTTCAAAATTTGGAATAACATGAAAACACCTCAAGGTAGTGGGTGACCTACTAAAGAGGTAAATGTATAGGTTAAAGGGCTAGTTATCCATGATGAATCACTTATTATCAAACTGTAATCTACCACTTTGTTAGGAAAAGAGAGAGACACCTACTCTAATGGAGGTGATGCATCATATATGATTTGAACACTACCAAATAGTTATAAATGCACTTTAAATAAGAGACTAAACTACAAAAAACACTTCTCTAAATTTACCTCTCTACATAAATATTTCTCATGAAGGTTGTGAAGAATGTTTTAGCTAGGAGGACTAGTCAAGAGGTCATGACATGACACTATTGAAAATACAACTCACTAAAATTTTACCCCTCACTTAAACACTTCACAAGATCTATAAAAGTGATTCCAAATTGAGTATGAATGCAAGAAAGGAAAAACATGCCAAAGAAGCAAGACTATCACTTAGTAAGATCAATTGGTCAAGCATGCCCATTGAAACTAGTTAAGGGAGGAGGCAAAACCAAACTATTATCATTAATCAAAGGCTTGAAAATGGGCAAGGCTTTTCCATACAAAGTTTTAGGATACAAATATAGCATATCCAAGTTTAATTTATAGATAAATGTAAAATAAGAAGAGAGAAGGGCATAGGAGAGAGGAAGACAAGTGTCTCATGAGAGAGTTACAAAAAAAGAGGTATGAAACTGCCCCATCAGGTCTTCAAGGAAAAATATTGGTCTCTTAAAGATGATCTTTTGCTCCATGTGGTGTGGAAGTTTCAAACCTTTCTTGACACCTTGCCTTGATCTTCAAAATTGCCCTTTGCCTTGGCTTGTGAGATGACAAGTGGATTAATTGATGCTAAGGTCATGTTGAAATAATCTCTTTCTATGTTATTGACACTTTTCATTTGATCTTTGAAGGTTCCCTTTGACACATCACCTTATTCTCTTTCTAGGTGTCTTGAAGTCTCTTTGTCTCACTAAGCCAATCTTGATTTCAAGTGTAAAAACCTGAATTAATCTTCACCAAGGTAGTATTTCTCCATAGATGGAATATTCACGTCATATTAGACCTACAACATCTCATTTAGAGTGATCAAACTTCCCCCAAGATCTTGTTTTGCACCAAAAGATCTCATTTGGCACCATTCTTTGTAGCCCTGAAAACATGTAAACCTCCTTTTGTATAATAATATAATAAGGATATTAGGAAACTCAACACATATTTTAAGACGTAGTATATATTTACATCTTCATGCCAAATTTAATGTCCTAAATCTAAGTGAAAGTATCCTATTTAGATTGTTCTCTCTCTTTAATTAGGCCTCCTTGTCTAGGAACTAAGTTTTGGCTCTAAAATTTTCCCACAAGTGTGAAACCTCAAAAAAAACATGTGATTTAATCTAAGGATATATTAAGGATCCACCATTTCAAATGTGAGCTCCTAATACATTGTATAGACTTCCCATGTAGCTTGAAATAGTCTTCTTTGTCCTTTTTTCATACTCTTGTAGCCTGCACATGCCAACCAATTGCATGGTAAGGTACTAATTGGAGTTAATAAGGTCATTCAGGTTATTTTGAGGCTTATTCAATACATCTTAGGTGTTTTGAAACACCATCTCCTTAATTGGGTCATTCTTGGTCTCTTAGGCACCCTAAAACTAGTTTCAATCCTTACAGATTGTTCATAGATATCAGGACTCTAATTTTCCTCCTAATGCCACAAGTTACAAGTAAACTAGGGTAGCTAACTCTCCTTAGGATCCCAAGGTCCCATGTAATCTATTTGTACTATACTGAGCAAGAGAAGGTGACCTTTTGGGCTAGTAGACTGCATTCTATGATGTTAAGAAGAGTTATGGTTTACAAGTGGTGTTTTGATATCAAATGACCCATATAGGTATGTAAATTTTAACTTGAACTTTTCAAATTATCATATTCACCATTTTCCTCCATTAAGTCTCCCGCAACTTTATTTTCCCATACCTAGGGTTCTCAAGTAAATTATTATTAGTGACCCTATGTGACTATGTGAACCTATTTTCTCTTTGCGGAAGGGTCCAAGTCTTAATTTAATTCTTTTCTAAGGTATTTATAAACTACTCATAAAATTTATCATCTCAACTCTAACTAACCACCCTTCTCATGACTGTCCTTGTAGGTCTACATGTGAGGTGTTAGGCTTACTAGGCTTGAATAGAGCTTATCTACATTTCCACTATTTCTCATCGAGTCCAAGGATCTTATGGAAATATATTATCACCATTAAACCATTATCAAGAGATTTAAAATCCCTTAGACCTCTCATATACCTTTAACTCTCTCAAATAAGCCAATATCTTTTATGAGTGTAGTCATCCCTATAGACACCTGTTTGACTATGTATGTAGGATTATAATGACTTAATTTCATCATCTTTCTCATGTTTATTTTTTATTTTTTCAAATTTGAATGGATATATGAATTTATACCTTCACTCATTAAAACTCAAATCCACCTCTATGTTCCTTTCAAGCTTATGACCAACTTATTTACCTCGTAACCTATAGGTGGTCATTAGGGTGATCTAACTACTTTTGTGGGTTTTAGGATTTCACTTACAAACCATTGAACATATAAATAACTATATTTCTATTATTTATAATTTATAACTTTTTCAATTTTCCCAAAACCTTACATCTTTCTAAAAATACACTGTTCTTTGCATCTTCTCAAAGTGTGGATATATGTGGCTATTTGAGAAGAGTTTGAACATGAGGTCTTGAACTTGGTTTCTAAACTCTATAATGACACCTTAACCATAGAAAATATTTTATTAGAATACATTTCTCATCTTTCTTACAATGTTCATTGAACTTTCCATAACATTTACAACTCTACCTTCTTCCCTCCATATGCAAACCTGTGTATAAACATTAAGCTTGTAGACTCCGTCATTTGAACTCTAATTTGAATCTCAAATCACTTAGGTGATTTAATTGATATATAATTTTATCATTTCATGTATTCATGTGTAATTATTCTAACCAATTATTTATTCCATATAAATTAGCTCTTTTGGTTAGAATGGGGACCTACAAGGTTAGGACCTATAGGTCTATCTTTTGCTTATATAGACTATTAAAGACAATTATTTGAGTTTTAGTCATTTTTAATATTGTATCCACTCTTGTAAATTATTATCATTTTTATCAATAGCTTATATAATTCAAATAAACACCATAGAACCTCAAATATCATCTTTTGTATATGCATGCCTGTAGCAGGAGGTCTCCTTATATGCAAGGTTTTGCATAGAAGTTGGAGTTTATTCATTCATTACTACTCCTTGATGATATTAAATAGAGTCAGTCAGTGTCTAATGAGTGTCTATGAGTCTTAGATACATATCTATATTGAAAAAACACCTTAACCATGGAACTATACCCATGAATGTTTACTTACAGGTCTACAAAACAATGAGTAATTGAAACACCCTCTAACATTTGTTTGAGATTATATTCTTGGAAAACCACTTAGTTGATGTTTCATTACCTTATTAACAAGGTCAAGAATCTTATTCACCCTTGAACAATGTAAAAAAAGATCTTACTACTCCATTTTTGTAGGCAACTTGGACACATAATCATTAAAATGAGAGAACATTATGAGTTGCTTGGAGAGAATGGTGTTGAGATCACCATAGAGAGTTGTTGATGGAGATGCAGGGATTCAGGTGGAATGTGAACATTTTATAAAAACTCAATTCATCCCCTCAAACATTGAAAACCTTGTAACAAACATAAATTATGATAGTCAACTTTGTAAATTATGCTAAAGAATAGTTTTTCTTTCCAAAAGGATTCCCACACATGCCAATATAGTGGATGAAGGTGTGAAATGTAATTATAAACCTATGAATATCCATCCAAATTATTCTCATCCTTCAATGAATTCATTCTTACATGATAAGTTGCCCAAAACAAAGCTAGTGGGGATTTAAGCCTAAAAAAAGCACCTTAGCTCCTTAGAATTTTTTCATAAAGATAATGAGATAAATAAAATAACAAATAACACTAATTAAGGTCCCATAGGGGTCCATATATCTATTAAAATTCTTATACTCCAACTCTACCTATACAACATGTATGATTTACTTGAAAATGGCCTGCATAAGCTTGTGAAGAGAATAATGGAAGAGAGAAAGAATATTTTGCATCTAGTGGATGTGAAATTTTATCCCAAGATATAAAATAACTTTTAAAATTAAAATAGACTCTCTAAAACCATTTCACCTATAATTTGATCTCCTAAGGCCATACAAGTGCCTAGAACTGCCTCTTAAGTGTTGAAATCTAAGATTCTAACTTCTTTATGACTTTTTAACATATGTTTCAATCATGTAAATTTTAAAAGGACATTGTAAAGAGTGATTATATATATTATTATCTTGGATAGCTTTTTCATGTTAGGTTGTGGAGCTAAAAGCTTCATTGATGCAAACAGGGGAGGAGGTTGCTGAGTGTCACAGCCACTGACGTCGGTTAGGCCAATCGACGTCGGCCAGTGGTGGACAGGAAGCAAACAACATTGGTCAAGAGTTGGTCGATGTCAGTCACCTCCAGGTAGATAGGGACCGACTTCGATCACCTGTGCGGTTCTGGAATTGTTGGTTGCATGAACAGTTAGTTAATGAACTAGTTGTTTGCATGTAGAAGGCCAATTATAGACTTGAAGCTATAGATCTAATTATTGTAATTGGATGTATAATTATTGTTTGCATGAGATATATATAATAGACTCATGGGCTGTATTTTAATTTGTGCTAGAGAGTAAGAGAGCAAAAATTAGCTCCTTCAGAGTGAAGAGAGCAAGGTGTGTTCCTCCTAGTGCCACAGTGCCAAGTGTGGGTGTTGGTTTGGAGAATCAGAAGGATTCTTCATGTATGTAGGATCTTGGTCAACAAGTGTGCAAGGCCATGTTTGGAGATCTACATGTGTAAGTAAGATCATTGATTTGTAGGTGTTTGTGTGTATAAGATCTAGGTTTGCAGGTGTGCAAAACCAAGTTAGTCGGCAGGTGTGCAAGACCAGATTGATCTGCAGGTGGTAGTAGGATCAGGGAGATCAACAACACAATAGGTAGCAAGATCAGGTGGGATCTACTTGGATTATGGTGTGTACTCAGTTGGAGAGTAATAGAGGGAGGCAAGGTAGATCCTTCCAAAATAAGATCATTTGATTTGTAGGTTGTTGCAAGTTCATGGGAGATCTACTTGGAGTGCGTTGTGTACTCGGTTGAGTATGTGTGTATACTCAGTGTACTAGCAGTAGTGATACTGACTGGTTGGAGGTGAACAATAACTCTATGTGTGAGTTTCTTGTTGGGACCATAAGAGAGAGAGTGAGCTCTTGAAGATATTTACTGTTTATGCCCTAGAGGTGTGGGAGACCTAGAGGAGTGTAGAAGAAGACTAGGGCATCTTCTTTGTTTTAATTTATTTTTTGGAAGAGTATTAATACAATTGGGTATTGTCTCTCATATTCTATGTTATTTTTGAATTCTAGTTACTTGTGCATTCTGGTTAAATTCCACATGTTAAGTTGCTTGTAGTTGGTAATCAGTTGTGCTTCCTAGATCCCAACAAGTGGTATCAGAGCTAAGGTTGTAGGGAGCAGGTTTGTGTTTGATTATAGGTCACTCTCAAGGGTTTCTGATTGAGTGGGAGTATAGCAATAGCAGAAGAAACTAAGCTAAGAATGGAAGAATTGAAAAACATGAATGGTCAATTACGGTGTTATGGAAAGAAAGATAAGGTAAAGAAAAATTGTTGGTTGGTGGAGGATCAGCATGAAGGAACTAAAGAAGTAGATGTTGCAGGTCTTGTTACATAGGATGCTCTAGGATGTTCCTTGGATAAAGTAGAATCTTGTCTTATAGATTCTGTTGCCTCTTTCCATGCAGCCTAAAATAGAGTATTTTTCCATGTTAAGGTCTTTGGAGACTTATGGAAAGATTTATTTAGGGGCTAGTGTGCCTTGCCAAAGAATTGGCAAAGGGGAAGTGAAGCTAAAATTGCAGGCAACCAACACATGGGTGTTGAAGGAGGTCATGCAGGTCTCGGTTCTGAAGATAAGGTTAATTTCTTTAGGAAAGTTGGGTGATGAGAGATGCACAAAAACTCTCATAGCGGATGCACTTGAATTAGTTGGTGGTAAGAAAGTAGGTATCCTTTATCTTTCTACTTATATTATTGATTCTTCTTCTATTGTGAAGGCGTGGCTTTGTAGGCTTGGTCACATGAGCAAGAAGGAGATGCATGTTCTTAAGAGGAAGTCAGATGTCTTTGACAGACTTAAGAACTGGAGAGCCTTCATGTTTTTAGAGGAGATGATGGACAGAGATTAGTGGAGAAGGTTGGACATCTTTGAGCAAGGCAGTTTGGACAAGGTTTTGATCCGTGGAGAGCTCGCAGGTAAAAATTCATCACTCATAAGCGAACATAGTTACCAGCATCAGTCAAGTGGAATTGGCATCGAACAAATAGGTGCCAATCTCGGTCATGTGTAGACCAGAGCCAGTGGTGTCAAGTAGGGTGGCTACTGGCATCGATCAGGGAACTGATGTTAGCGACTAGGTAAGACTGACGTCAGTCAAGAAACTGATGTCGATAGAAAGGATAGTCACATGGAATCGATGTCAGTCAGATGTAGATTATGTGGTGACTGAGGTCAGTCACTGAGATGGATTTTGGGTGGACAGCAAGCTATCAAGGAGTCTCAAATGCCCATATGGAGGACTAAAAGGGTAAGTAAGCCTAAAATTTGTTGTTCCTCTTCTTTATACTCATTTCTCACTGCAGAGCAGGAAGGATCCAAGAAATAGTGGGAGCATGGCATGAATATGAAGCAAAACCAACTAGAAGATTTGGTAGGGTTGCCAGCCAGAAGAAAGCACTGAAAGATGAATGGATACCTTAGTTAAAGAATAGAGAGAATGAACATGTGAGATGGAAGGCCAGGTCATATGGTCTTGAGGAAGCTGCAGGACAGTGGTACAGGTTTTGACAAGTGAATGACAAAGCAGGGCTTTAGTCAATGTCAGTGTAACCGTTGTGTTTGTCTTACTAGGTTGGATAATGATTGCAACATTATCCTGTTACTGTATGTGGATGGTATGCTAGCTATAGGTTTAAACATACAGGGTTTTTTTGAGCTAAGGGTAAGGTTAGATCAGTGGTTTTCCATGAAGGATTTGGAAGCAGAGAAATTCTTTGGCATGAGTAATCCTAGAGATAGGGAAGATCACAAGTTGATGTTGTCATAGGATGATTGTGTGAAGGTAGTGCAGGATGTAGAATGACAAGTGCACCTATGGATGGATAGTTCACAAAGTAGGGTCCCCAATCACATGATGAGGTTGAGTACAAGTGTACTCCCTGATTTTGCCCCAGTAGTGGGAGCTGTCAGAAAGTTTGGAGCTGATCCGAGAAAGAAGCACTGGAGGGCAGTTTAATGGATTCTCAGGTATCTGAGAGGGACCAACAATAGGTCGACATGCTATGCAGGGTCAATTTTTTTTATACATGGGTTTGTAGATGCAGATGTGGCAGGTTACTTGGATGATAGGAGGTGTACCACAGGATTTATGGTGGTTGGTCTTCAAGGTTGAGCTTGAAGAGGGATACAAGCCAAGAAATAGATTAGATGGGGTATAGGTATAGGTACAGTGCAGCTGTTTATCTCCAATTGGGA
This sequence comes from Torreya grandis, assembly GCA_037957365.1. NCBI lineage: Eukaryota > Viridiplantae > Streptophyta > Pinopsida > Cupressales > Taxaceae > Torreya > Torreya grandis. The sequence goes on along the minus strand of JARHVA010008502.1, from coordinate 88,780 downwards.
GATTTTTAGGTTGTGAAGCTAAAATCTTCACTAATGCAAATAAGGGAGGAGGTTACTGAGTGTCATAGTCACCGACGTCGGTTAGGCTTACCGACATCGACTAGTGGTGGATAGGAAGCAACTGACATTAGTTAGGAGTCAGCCAACATCGGTCACCTCTAGGTAGATAGGGACCGATATCAGTTGCCTATGTGGTTCTAGAACTATCGATTGCATGAACAGTTAGTTAACGAACCATTTGTTTGCATGTAGAAGGCCAATTATACACTTGAAGCTGTGGATCTAATTATTGTAATTGGATGTCTAATTATTATTTGCATGAGATCTATATAATAGACTCATGGGCTATATTGTAATTTGTGCTAGAGATTAAGAGAGCAAAAATTAGCTCCTTCAGAGTGAAGAGAGCAAGGTGTGTTCCTCCTAGTGCCATAGTGCCAAGTGTGGGTGCTGGTTTGGAGAATTAGAAGGATTCTTCATGTATGTAGGATCTTGGTCAGTAGGTGTGCAAGGCCACATTTAGAGATCTACATGTGTAAGAAATATCATTAATTTGCAGGTGTTTATGTGTGCAAGATCTAGGTTTGCAGGTGTGTAAAACCAGGTTGGTCGGCAGGTGTGCAAGACCAAATTGATCTGCAAGTGGCAGTAGGATCAGGGAGATCAGAAACACAATAGGTAGAAAGATCATGCAGGATCTACTTGGAGTATGGTGTGTATTCAGTTGGAGAGAAATAGAGGAAGGCAAGGTAGATCCTTCCAAAGTAAGATCATTTGAGTTGTAGGTTGTTGCAAGTTCATGGGAGATCTACTTGGAGTGCATTGTGTACTCGGTTGAGTATGTGTGTATACTCGGTGTACTGGCAGTAGTGATACTGACTGGTTGGAGGTGAACAATAACTCTATGTGTGAGTTTCTTGTTGGGACCGTAAGAGAGAGAGTGAGCTCTTGAAGAGATTTACTATTTATGCCCTAGAGGTGTGGGAGCCCTAGAGGAGTGTAGAAGAAGACTGTGGCATCTTCTTTGTTGTAATTTATTTTCTAGAAGAGTATTAATACAATTGGGTATTGTCTCTCATATTTTGTGTTATTTCTAAATTCTAGTTACTTGTGCATTCTGGTTAAATTCCGCATGTTAAGTTGCTTGTAGTTGGTAATCAGTTGTGCTTCCTAGATCCCAACATTTCATACATGAAATTTAGCAAAAAATGACCTTTTTCCTCATAAAACATTACCTTAAAGTCCACAAAAGAACCTTGAACTTTACAAATCAATATTAAATTTTTATTAAAGGTGATGAGGGGTAAAATATGACTTTTAATAACACCTATGGACCTATGACACCACTTGACCAAGTTTCATTGCACCATGACATGACTAGGCTAGTATAAACGAAGATGAATGGTTATCATAATTTCTCTAAATAAACCTTAAAAAATGCTAATAACATTTTAGAAATAAATTTTAGAGACCATATAAGGCATGAAAATACTTTTCAATAGGTTATAAAGACATGAAACTCAAGTTTTCACCTATAGGGGTTGACCTTTTGACCTTGGGGTTTGAAAATTGTCAACATGACCAACTAGATCCTTATGAATTTTTTGTTGGCTTTATTCTAATGTATAGAGATCATGCACACATGTTTTCACTCTTTATCAAATAATAAAACCCTATATTCCTCACCCTTAGAGTAATTATTGTGAAAATGGGTTAGTTTACTCATAATGTTGAGCTACCCTGAGGACCCCTCTATCAATGGGTGCTACCTAAATAGATAGTACTCCTAAGAGGATCTTGTAATTATGTAGTTCTCTCCTACAGGTTGTCTTTTATGTGTATCAAAATGAAATCTCACATCTTGATTCTTTGATAAAAAAATTTACATGATTATCCCTGGATTTTTATAGTTGATAATTTGATTTGATTATTATCTAAGTTATAAGTCATATATTGTTATGGGACTATTGTATGTCATTTCAATTACATGATTTTATTTCTATGATCTAGCTATATTTTACATTCTTTACATTGTGATCATATTGATTTGTTATTATAGTAGTATTTTATGATATATATATCATGATGTTACAGACTAACTACCTTTTTGTCATGAGTTTGATGCAAGAGAGATCCATCCCTCAAAGCATGATGGAGGGAGAACATCATCACATAGGGTGGCATAGATGGAGGTGTTGGTGGATGATAGAAGAATTATTTGAACCCATGCACACACTGCATTAAATATAACTCATTATATGCCTAGTTTGAATGGTTAGCATTAGTATGTTTTTGATGTTGTCTGTATTTAGATAATTGTTTATGCATGTTAGTTTAGATTTATGCCTATGTAGAATTAAGCTTGGGTGATTACATTATGGATATTAAGTGTAGATTTAGTGTAAAATGTTACTATGTATTTATGTCATGCTATTGTATTCATGGTTATTAATGTTTTTGTGAGAACTAAATTTACATAAGTATATGGTACTACCCTATGTAGACTAACCCTCATGACTTTGAAATATTTTAGAAAATTGACTAGTTATTTGTATGGTATTTGGGAATATCATTATATGGATTAAATGCCTTAAGTATATATAGATAATAAAAGACATTCGATAATTGATATAACATAGTAATAATTTAATTGTTATAATAACCATCGTGTTTTGATATAATATTTGTTGATTCACTATTTTTGATAAAGGAATGTAAATGACTATATATTAGTCATATTGCTAGTAAATTATTATGATTATTTATTTATACCAATTGATTATTTATTATTAAGTCATATTATTAATAAGTAATTAGAAAATAAAAAATAGAAAAAGCGAAAGAAAACACAAAAATGAAATAAAATAAATAAATCAAATAAAATAATCGTGTTATAATTAGTAAATGTATTGCATTATATTATAAGTAGGAAAAAATTAAAAAAACCCAAAATAAAGTGTTAGCTTAAACGAGGGTGGTGAACATTAAAAGAGAGTAATTCAATAAAAATTAAAAAAGAAAGTCGATAGAAAATAGAAACTAGCTTTTGCCTACATGATAGTCAATGTTAAAAAGTGTGAATTGGAGAGAAGAAGAACAACATGAAGAGGAGGAGGAAAAGAAGACCAAATCAAAAGGGAGGAAGAGAGACAAAAGGGAGACCAAAGTAGAGAGGGGAGCAACAATGCATTGAGGAGGAGAGAAATCAAACTGAGCAAAGGATTTTTGAATCGTGTTGTTTTAGCATGGACACTATTACTAGGTAGGTGATTCCCTTGAATTGTGAATAAATATATATTCTACTCATAATTGTGAATTTATTCATAGTAATGATGGATGAATATATAGTTATTCCAAATCATGAGACCATATATCAACACAAAAAGAGTACAAGTCCATCAACAACCATTGCATTTTCTAATTCAAAACCTACTTGATCATCATAGATGACTAATGTGATGAGATTCACTTCCGATTGTAAATACAAAAAATTATAAAATAATATAGTGTAATAAAAAATTTAAACATGTCCAAATATATATTTAAGATCATCTTGTTTTAAAAAAAAATCAAAGTGTTTTTAAAATAAACAATGATATTATATATATTTTTCTGTGTACCTTTTCAAATTGATGTAAATTTTATTCCATGTAAACTATTTTTAAATTGATTTTATTAATCTCAAAATATAATCAAAATAGTTATATGCCACTCTAACTTACCTTTTGAACATCATCCCATTTTTGCATAGATGTCTGATAGAAGAACATAAGGTGCATCATTTTTAGGCTCTAGCTAAAAAATGAGAGTTGTTGTAAATAATCCTAGCCCTATATTCTTACTTGATCTACCACATCCATATAACCAATGTAGGTTTAATTGGAATTTTGATTTTAGAGCTTCCTCATACATAATGCCATAAGAGTCACTCATGTGATTGAATTACTTCAAGTCCTCATCTACTAAACTTGCATGGTTACATGCAAATAAAACATAAAGTAAGCTTACATGGTCAGAGAAGGCTTCAGAATGCTTCATTAGTTCAAAGAGTTTGAGATCATCCTTGCCATAGCTATGCATTACATATCTATATCCTTCCTTCTGTATGTTTCCACATCTTACATACATGCCTATCAGGGTGTTTATGATTGCAACATCCATCTGAAAAAAATATGATTTCAATTATTCTTTAATGGAACTTCATACCATGTTCCAAAGTTCCCATAAGATGAAATATACTCCATGGAGTACACTTGAGTTGCCTTTGCATCTTTGATCTATTTAAATATACTTGTTATCATGAAATATTCCCTCTAGTTATCTTATATCTATTAGATGGTGCTCGTCATCATGAAATGTATCCTGTATTTTTTATAAATGGATCTTGACTTGGAAATAATTGAATAGGAACAAGGGTTAGAAAAATGTTAAATTTTGGTGATAGACCCTGATTATTAATTTATGAATAAAAAATAGAAATTACTATTAGTGTAACAAAATAGTATTTATATATTGTTTGAGTACTTATAAATAGTATGTGTTATGAATATATTTAGGATATATAGGTGCTCATATATATGAAAAATATAAATGTGAAGCCTTAGGTAGTTTATATGTAACATATAGAGGTGTTCTTATATTTGTAGTAATATTAACAGCTAAAAATAAGCCATAGAATCTTGAGGGTTAGGAATCTATAATTACATCAATGTAGTCTACTATAAATGTAATAAGTTATTTAAATGAAAGATTATGTTCATATGAGGTATAACTTGGTTTATGAGTTATTTGATTCTCTAAAATTATTATGACTGGTTGTTTGAAACTGAGTACTATGTATATAAAATGGTGGATTGTGATATTTTTGCTTATCATAGATTATACTACATTTATATTTACTTACAAAAATTATAACATGCAATCTAAATATAGATTATACCTAGTTGTTATGAACTATACTTTTTATGATTACTATTTATATGACAAATAATATAGTAGAAATTCATTTATACATTTGAAAGGCTAAATGGATGCATTTTGATTATTCTTATATTTAGTATATTTTATGCCTACTAGTAGAAAGTAATCTATATGAATCTATTGGTTATATTTATATTAACTAAATCTCGTATTGTTGGTATGAAGTAAGTAGTGATACAGACTTCATTAGCTTACTAGCATCACTAATGTCAGATGAAGGTAATCTGATCAAGTGGTGTGTAGGAATTTGGTTGATCCTAGAGATCAATAACTACTGAAAACTTTGAAAAAAGTAATGTTAGTTAGACATTGTCATTTTATATGTATTATTTACATGTTTATGTGGTATCATGTTAGAATATATATTTTTATGATACACATCATGTATTAGAAATTTTGCAGCACATGGGTAATAAATTCTCTCTAGATTCTATCACCATCATTATCTACCCATCCATGAAGGGAAGGCCATTCCCTAATGGGGGATTGTGCAAGGGATCGATGGTCTGTGGTTGGTGTGAAAGTTCTAAGATGATGCTTGCCTTCTCCACATCAGCACTTTTTTGGAGACAACACTTGAGATTACCAAATATAATGAAGTTTGAGAAACTCATGCTCTATGGAGCCCTGTATCTTATATTCTATTTATTACTATTGAGACATTATCTCTTATGAAATGTAATTAATTAATCTTTATATATTGATAGCAATGGTTGTATGTTGGTACTAGCTGTGGTTGGAAATCTTTAATTACTTTCTATATATTTTTTCATTTGATGATAGTGATCAGTAATAGATAGATGTTACGTGTTTATTTTAAAATTAACATGCTTAGAGTTTTCTATTTGGATCATGAATTAGGTTCTTATGGTGAAATCTAATGAAATAATATATTGATTAATTTTTTTAAACGACGTTATTCTAAGTCAAACCTAGTAGGTTTGTTACATATGGTATCAAAGGTACAACTAAAAATATAGGAATTAATAAGTCTACTAACATTTTAGTATCCTTCTCTTTACCAGAAAGGAGAATGGTGAAATCTAGAGTATTTGGTAAGGGTCCTTTAAATGTCAATGAAAATAACCCTCCATTTGATCGTAATAGATTTGCTACTAATCAAGAAATAAAGCTAGATCACATTCTTACAACCATGAATGAAATTAGAGACTGAATTTCAGCCCTAAAATAAGAAGTTCATGGCCATAAAGAGGAAGTACACTAGGATGTACCTAAATAACATCCTATTGAATAGGGAATCCTTCAAGATGTGAGAGCACAAGTAGCTATAAAATTGGCTAGAAATATGAAGAAGATGAATCCACCTAAGTTTTATGGAACTATTTTAAGTGATGGAGATGAAGCATGGTTGACTAAGATAGAGAAGTATTTCAAGATTTGAAACTAATTTGACGTCACTAAAGCAGTGTGGGGAGCTTACTAGTTAGCTAGTGAAGGAGCTACATGGTGGGCCGAGAAGAAAAAAATGAATCTTAACTCAACAACCACTACATCAGAGTAGCTTGTGACATTGTTTAGATCATGATGGCTTACAAAATTATACTTTGACCATAAGCTTATATATTTTTAGAATCTAAAACAAGGAGACTTATTGATGAATCAGTAATGGGATTAGTTCACTAAACTTATGAAATATTTACCTCAGTATCATGCATATGAGAGGTTCATAATTAGAAATTTCCTCATGGTATTGAAACCCAATATATGTGGAGAGGTGGATGTCTATGGGCCATCTACCATGATCTTTTTATGTCAATAAATGCTCCTTCAATTCCTTAGAAAAACCATGATAGTAGGTAGGGGCCGAATGGCTAGGGCTTCAATATTATCACTCAAAATCTATTACATGATTTAGAATTTACAATATATCAAGTTTCTGATTCTCAGGTTCCTTCAAGAGGCAAGAGAAGGGCATACACTTGATTAGGCTACTAGATTTATAAAGCTTAGAATTTTTTTGATAATCAATACTAATAGAGAAGTCCTATATATAGCAATTAGGAGGTCCTGCCTAGAATCATTGCCAAGGTGGTGTCTATCCCATCATGATTTATATCTCAAAAGTTAGCTACAGTGATATACTATTAGATGCACTAGATGAAGATGTCTGGCTTGATGGGTCCAACATAGCTTCCACTTCAGTGAGTAGATCATCTTCACTAATCGGCTAAAAAAACACCTTAATTGGAACATACTGGAAAGATGCCAATGTTGGGGTCCAAAATTACATGCATGATAGCATGGGTTAATGTATAAATAAGATTCTCATTCCAACTGTCGATGAATGATTGTATGTACTATTGTGTCTTGATCATGATCTTCTTCCTCATGAATATGGTGTGGCCTGTATTTTACAATCCATTTATAAAGATGCTCATTATGAGATGATCTTATCTTAATATTCCATGTCCATAAATGTTGCTTTATGAGTTTAGTGAAATGATGAAATAGTAGTTCACTATTGAGTCATTCAATAGTTATTACTCCCGTACTCCTATGATGGTCTGCCTGAATAGAGGTTGCGAAAGACATTTATAGATCTACTCTTACAACATAAAAAATCCAAGTATAACGAGGATGCAACCATTCTCTTAGAATATATTCTTGAATAAGGATATTCAGAGAAGAGAATCCTTGATTAAAAATTCTAGTTAAGTTAAAACCAAGATAGGGTTGATGCATTAAAGTTGCTGGTGGATTTCTACTTAGCCAATCTGATGTGATGTTGTTAATGCCTTTTATGTGCTCAACAGAGAAATTAAACTGATTGAAAAAATCCTACCATATTTTCAACCATGATCTTTTTATCTAAAGGTTAGAAATCTAGTACAATCAGTTTTTACAATAAAATGTTGTAGATGAAGAATTTTTATCATAAATTTCTCAAGACATTTCTTCACAAAATTAATCTCTTTGTCAGAAGAGATCCATTTCAAGACATCTACAATGAATACTCCACTAGATAATTCACATATTAATTATTTTTTATCATATGTAAAAAAAAGCATTCCTCCCCATGCAATATCAGAGGCATCAATATAAACTAGAAACTGGTCAGATTTTGGGATGTGTAGTTTTGGAAGCAATGATACCTTAGCTTTTATTTTCTAGATAGCGGCTGTGTGTTTGTCCTTCCATTGAAATTCTTTCTTCTTCTGGAGAAGTTATTAAAGGATGAACCTAACTTCATTAGAGTTAGGATAGAAGCTATTCAAATAATTTAACAGTCCCAAAAATGCTTGAAGCTTTGGTTTATCAAGCTTCTCATGAAAACTGATAACCTTTTATTTGATATGCAGCTGGACTTGCAATTTAGAATCTTGGATAATCATTCCAAAAAAATTACATTCTATTTTACAAAGTTGGATCTTTGTATCAGACAGAACTATTCCTATAGTTTCTACTAGCTCTAAAAACTTCAAAAGATGGGAGTAATGATCATAAAGGGAATAATAGAATACTAAAATATCATCTATATATACACATAGGAAATCTGAAGTGTCCCTAAAAATTGTATCCATAGGAGTCTGTTAGAATGTTGGGGCATTCATTAGACCAAATGGCATAACAGTCCACTGAAAATGGCTGAAAGGATAGCTGAATGTTATTTTTTCTTTGTCAGCTTCTTTAACCCTAAAATCTAGATTTACAATCAAACTGTAAAAAGTATTTACATGTTACAATTTTTTTCCAGTAAGTGGCTTTTATCTAGTATAGGATATGGATATAGTTGGGTAATGGAATTTAATGGTCTATAGTTTATGACCATTCTCTTTTTACCCCTCTTTTTCTTTAAGTGTTTATTAACCATAAAGACATAACAATAGTAGGGAGAGGTTGATTTTTCAATGAATCCATTAGCCTCTAATTCTTTTATTTGGGCTACCATATCATTATAATCATGTGCAGGAATTGGGATCTTTTTCCCAATCTTCATATGATTTCCTTCGATGAGCTTGATTTCCATCTCAGGCATAGATTTTGACCAAAATTGTTGAGGGCTATCAAAATAGATAGTGGTTCTAATCTTTTCTCCTATAGCTTGGATTTTAGCAGGGATAATAAGTTTAGGGGTTTAACTCATAGAACTAAGAAATTGTTCAGTTGCATAGATTAGATGAGGAATCCTTAGTCTTTCATTATCTATGGTGAACATGAGACTTTTAGTAGTAGATCCATAAGACAAGTATCTATCTATAAAATCTCCACCTAATAAAATATCTACAAGCATTCTATCCAAAGTAAAGAAATCACAATGGAAGATTTTATCTTGGATCTGATGGGGTTGTTGGTGTTTATACATATTATAGACAAAGTTGTTCCTTTGGACATCTAGACTCTTATAAGCCAGACATTCATCCAATTTCTTCCAATCTTGAATGATTGGTTATTTTTCAAATGAAAGAGAAGCACATGTGTCTACTTGTGCATCTACCAATCTACCATTGATCTCGACAGTTATGAACTAGGAAAACTTTCCATTGATTAGTTGTGTTAGATAAGCTGGTTGTGGTATTTTCAAAGGAGGGATACTTATACATACCAATTTGTGTTTTGTTAGATCTTGAACTGATATATTCTCATTGTAAATTTATTCTTCTACTTCTGCTTCTACTTCTTCTCGAAGATTGCTACATTCACCTTGTTCTAGACAATAGTCTTGGTCTGAGTAGAAAGAATCATCTACTTCTTCATCTCTAGTATCTTCAGTAGGTAGAAGTATATCCCACTGAGGTTTGACCTTTGGTGAATGAATTTATTTTGGAGGCTCTTTTCTTTTAAATTTATTCTTGATGCAAGAATCACTTGGTTTGAAAGAGATCTAAAACTACAAAGGAGGATTTTGAGGCCTTAGCATTGTAGGCGGCATTCTTGGCATGAATGACTGCCTTCCTCTGGAGTTACTTCATATTCTATTATAGCCTCTATTTCTTGGTCTAGAATCCCTTTTAGGGATTTCATTATGATGTCAATACCATCTTCTATAAGCTTCAAATGAGAGGCTAGAATAGTCATGATGCCATGGTCATTGCATGTTGGTGAGCGGTTGCTCCAAATCACTGACTAATGATTCAAGGGTGTCAACATCATCATCTTCTTTAGAGAATTCATCTATAATTGGTTCACAGATGTCATATTATTAGAAGAGATATTCTTCTATGTCAATAACATCCCACCACGCTATTGCATGGGAGGAAAAGATGGCTTTGACAATAGGATTTTTATAATGGCATTATGAAGCAATATGGTCGGGTTTGTGATAGATGTAACAAATAGGATTTTTAGATGGAGTATGTGGATAGGGATGCTTTTTGAGAAAATAATGAGGAGGAACATAAGAATGCTTATGCAGAAAAGAGTGGTGCTTAGAAGAGAGATGCTTGCGGTGCTACTTTTGGTGTTTACGAGGCTAGACAAAAGGGCGATAACCAAATGGTGCTATTTTGAGAAAAATAGGAGCAATTTGAGAGGCTTGATGTTTAGTGAGATTTTGGATAGTTTTGGTTTTAGAGACTAACTATATGGCCTATTGTTTAGCAAAATCAATAACATCAAAAAGAGACATGTCATCGATGGTTAGTCCTTTGAGATCAATATATGCAATCACTTATCAATGAGATTGTAAGGGAGTACATGCAAAAAATTTAATTTAATTTTTGTAGAACCAAAACTTTTACTTTCATAAGCTAATTCTCTAAATTGCTTAGCAAAGGCATCAAATTGCTTGAGATCACAAAGCTCCATTTTGACCAACCATTTCTTTGATTCTAGTTCCCTATTAACAACTAGAGGTGCAAACTCATTAATTAATAAATGAAAAAGGGTAGCTAGAGGATCTGGGTGGTGATGAACATATTGGTTTTGTTCTTGCTCTGTTATAAAATCCCACCATTGGGAAATAATTCACCAAAAGAATTTTGAAGCAAAGACTGTAGTAGCATGTGGATCTAGATGTGATGCTATAGTAATAACTTGCATTGAATTACACTAGGTAGTAATTTCATTTAATGGATTCAAGGTGTCATCAATGTTCAGATACCATGGTTGTAATGGGATATGTGTTCTTCATATCAGAGAAGTACTAGGATTTAGACTCCTTTTAAGAGGTCTAAAGTTAGATCCAAACTTAACTTCATATGGCAAGACAAGAGTTAGTTTTTCTCTTGCGGCATCCAGATCTTGTTTGACTAGCCAGTCAAGACTATCTTCTAGATTTGTTAGCTTAGTATTAATAGAAGACAATTGATGGATCAATATTGTATTGGCACCAAAAATCTCATGGAAAATCTGATTTGTATTGTCTTCAAGAATAGTTAATTTATCTAACCTATCTTTAATATAAAAAACATCTTGACAAAGGTCATCAAAAATTTCTGAGAGATGAGAATTAAACCTGGATATATAATTTTGAGGCTTGAATTCATTAGAAGGCTCTATTTTTCCTCGGAAAGTTATAGAAAAATAATTAACAAGTCCTTCTGATTACTTATACATCCCTTTATGGGGTGGTCATCTTCCACCTTTATACACACTGAATTTATTGTCTATATAAAATTCAAGAGTCCTTTCTCTAGAAAGACTCATCATAGTATATGATAACCTTTCCTTTAGATCAGGTCCCTGATTGATCTCTTCATCTTCTATAAATATATGACTTGACTTTAAAGTTCTTCTTGAAGAGGAAGAAGGTCTTTGAGGAGAGAGGCTAGAAGAAGAATGATTTACAGATAGAGATCTTGGTACAATATTGATGGTTTTACCATCAATTTTATGAATAGTGACTTGACCCTTCATTTTAGATGATACATTGTTTAGCCAATTAAGATTCCAATCAGATGGGATTTCCATAAACTCAATATGTCCCTTTTGAAGCTACATTGTACCACTTAATCTGTGAGTATAAGGCATATTTTCCAAAATTTTGGGGTGGTTTGTATTGGTCATACTATAAGCAACAGTAATATTTATGGAGGCATATTTAAATTCTCTAAACATATCTAGATGAAACAATGATGTAAACAAACCCCAATAATCTAGAGAGATAAACTTTACTTCTTTAGAACCTTTATCATGGATAGTGATAGAGAGGTTAGGACAGAACTCAAAATAGATAACATTATAATTTATACGGCCAAGACTAGATAATTGACATGACTGTTTAAAATTGACTTGGAGTCTGTCACACAAAGGTAAATATAAAACTAGTTTTATATTACCAAGAATCAATGGAGTTGTATGAACTCTGATAAGACCAAAATGAACAAATTTGACGTTTTCATGTGAACATATATAGCTAATTTTAGATTCTGACAATAGAGATAACAAATTTGTTTGAAAAGACTTTTTAGGCTTATAGCTCAAAGTGAGTTCGATGGATTTGATTCAAGATTTTACAAATGATAGATAAGTAGAATTATAGGCAAACTTAGACTTAAGAAGTTCATACTTCTTATATATATGAGAGAATTTTACACCTAGGGGTTTATACAAACTATTCTCTTTTTCAAGAGTTTCTTTAGTAACTTCAATATCTAGAGAATCAGTAAGTTGTTCAGGAATGAAAGGAGGTAACTCATAAGTTCCTTCTAGTTCTGATTCATTGATAATTTCTACTGTAAAAGTTTCTTGGGATTTTCCAAATTCCATCTTCAGAGGTTAAGATCTGGACAACAAGAAATTTTTGGAAAGGGCATAAAAATTGTAGAGATAAAAGGGCCTATGACAAAATGAATAAACAGCCAAGACTTGATGCAAATAACTACCCAAAGAAAATTTCTTGATGCAAATAATTACCCAAAGAAAATTTCAAAGAAGGGATTCTTAAAAGTCTAAAATATAGAATAGAAATTCTTACATATTCTTTTAATAGAAAAGCACAGTGGCTCTGATACCAATCTTTTTACGTCAATAGATGCTCCTTTAATTCCTTAGAAAAACTGTGACAGTAGGTAGGGGTTGAATGGCTACAGATTCAATATTATCACTCAAAATCTATTACACACTTTAGAATTTACAATTTATCAAGTTTTTGATACCAGGTCTTTGAGAAGGTAGTCAAGCAAGAACAAAAGTTAAAATCTATTGCTCAAGTTAGGGACAAGTTTAGAAGTTCTAAACTAACTTTTAAAAAGAATAACTAGAATAAAAAGGGGTTGAGACTCCAAGAGTCATTTCAAAAATCATAATTCTTGATTTAGCAATGGTTAAGGCAACAAGAAATTGGGCAATGGTTTCAAAGGTGATTTCAAGGGAAACCAATAGTCTGATAGGAAAGGACCACCTAGAAGTTGCTTCATTTGTGGAGGTGACCATTATGCTCATGAGTATACCCAAGATAATTCAAATAAAAAGGTTATAATCCTTAGTATGAAACATTTTATCAATGTATTCATATGGTAGTTGATAATCGACTAGCCAAATTTCAATCTTCACCCATAGAACTATTAGATATTTTGTTTGAACATTCAATTTCTATTTTGATACATAATTTTTTATAACTCATAAAATTATAAATAAGTTATTTATAAAATATGGATAATGAGAAATGCATGGTTGGTAAAATATGGAAATGATTCAAAATTCAAAGTTGACAAGTGTTTAGTTGAAGCAGAGATTAAATTACCTGAATTCAAAATAGTAATGGATCCTTATGTAGCACCACTAGGGTCATATGATGTGATCTTAAGACTCAAATAATTTTTAAAGCATAAGGCCAAGGTTGAATGCTACTTGAATAAGGTTAAGTGTCTGGACCATTTTAGAAATCAAACACAAATTTAGGACAAGAAAAGAGAGTTAAGGCTTAGGCATATTTTTGCAATGCAACTCAAGAAGGCTTAAGGAAAAGGATGCCAAGAATTTATTGAAAAGATAAATAAAATGAAGGAATCTAAGGCACCATAAAGGATGAAAACCATCGAGTTGGTTGAATTAAATGATCAAGTCTAAGAATTATTGTGAAAGGGATTGATTAGGCCAAGTGTGTCACCATGAGATGTATCAGTTGTCTTTGTTAAGAAGGATGGTACTCTTAAATTTTGCATAGACTATAGAATGTTGAATAAGGAAACTATGAAAAATAGGTATTTGTTACCTTATATAGATGATATTTTTGATTGGATGTGAGCAGAAATAGTATTTTCTAAGATTGACATTAGAGCAGGATATCATCAACTAATATAAAGGATGAAGATATTCCAAAGACAGTGTTTATAACTTGATATGGCACTATGAGTTCATAGTGTTACCATTTGGGTTGATAAATACTTTGGAAACATTCATGAATCTTATGAACAATGTGTTAAATTATTATTTAGATAGTTTTGTTTTGGTCTTTCTTGATGACATTCTTATATACTCTAAGAATGAATAAGAACATCTTCAACATTTAGAACTAGTTCTACAACAGTTGTAGAAGCACCAATTGTATGTAAGGTTTTCCAAGTGTACATTTTTATAGGAGAGAGTATAACACATGGGACATATTATCTCTGTGAATGATATTTCAGTACATCCAACAAAGATAAGAGCCATCAAGGAGTGACCAACACCAAAGAATGTTCATGAGATAAGGAATTTCATGGGATTAGTGGGCTATTATAGGAAATTCATTCATAAGTTTTTAAAGATAGATAATCCAATTACCTCTCTATAATGGAAGAAACAAATTTTTATCTAGTCAAATAATTATGAAGTAGATTTTTAGGAATTGAAAATAAGGCTTACTTCAACACAAGTACTAAGATTTCATGATCCCAATGGTCAACTTTTGGTGATCACGGATGCATTTGGGGATGGACTAGGAGGAGTCTTTATGCATGATAGTGTAGTGGTAACTTATGAATAAAGGAATATAAAGCCTTATGAGATGAATTATGCCCCTCATGATTTAGAAGTTGCACTAATTCTGCATGCCTTTCAAGTTTGGAGGCATTATTTGTTGGGAAAACCATTTTATCACAAGATGAATAACTTAGGGCTCAAGTACATCTTCACCCAGCCAAATCTAAATGCTCATCAAAGACATTGGCTAGAGTTATTATCTGACTATGACTTTGATATAAATTATATCAAAGGCAAAGAAAATAGAGTAGTTGATGCCTTAAGTCCTAAGAGGTACATAACAACCATGCCTACTATTAGGAGTACTTTTAGGGATTGAGTGATTGAATTCTCACTAGGAGATGAATTCTATGATTAGGGTAAGAAAGGGTTGACTAAGAATGGCTAGAATCTTAAGTATAAAGGCTCAAATTAAATAATGATGTTCTTTTATGATACAATGGAAAGATGTATGTGCTAGATCAAGAGAATATGAGGATCATAGTTCTAAAATAACTACACCATGCCCCATATTTAGGACATATAGGAGTAAAAAATCTTATAGTAGAGATTAGACCAATTTATTTCTAGAAGATAATTAATAAAGATGTAGTGGAATTTGTGTCATGTTGTTTGGAATGTTAGTGAGTGAAAGTTGAACATGTGCATCTGACTATATTATTATATCTATATGATATACCGAAATGGAAGTGGTAGGTGATCAATATAGACTTTGTCCAATGGTTACCATTATCATGGAATAGGCATAACATGATACTGGTAGTAGTTGACAAACTAAGTAAGGTGGCTCATTTTATACCAAGCAATTTGACAAATGATGCACCTACTCTTGCGAAGATGTTTGTAAAGGAAGTGTATTGGTTACATGGATTTATAAATAATATTGTTTTGGATCATGATCTAAAGATGACTTCTAGATTTTGGGTAACTTTGATTTCAAATTTGGGTATGCATTTAAACTTCAGCACTACATATCACCTAGAGACTAGTGATTATCTTTAATGAGTTAATTATGTATTAGAGGATCTTATCATGTGTATTGCATTTATAAATAGTACAAGTGGGAAGAATATCTTTCATTGGTTGAGTTTTTTACAATAACCCATATCAATCAGCTTTGAAGATGATACCATTTGAAGCATTATGTAGAAGATGGTGCAAGACACCAATCAATTGGGATAGGTTGGAAGAAAGAGTAGTCTTTATATCTAAGATGCTTTTAAAAATAGAAGATCAAGTTAGATCAATTAGGTATAGATTGGTTGAGGATAATGATAGGTATATGAGTTATGTTGATCTAAAGAGAAAAAATAGATAGTTTTCAATAGGTGATAATGTGTTCTTATGGGTTAAGCCATAAAAGAGCTCAATTAAATTTAGGAAGTTGGAAAAATTTTCACTAAGATATGTGGGATCTTTTGAGGTTTTAGAAGTGATTAATCTTGTAGTGTATAGGCTTGCATTACCACCAAACTTAGCTCTATTGCATAATGTCTTCCATGTTTCTTATCTTAAAAAGTATGTAGTTGATACTTCACATGTGTTGGATTGGAATGCCTTGTAGGTTTTGGATCCTAGGGTGGTAATGGTAGAACTAATCAAAGTAATTGACACTCACAAAATTCATATATGTAATCGAGATATGTCATAATTCAAGGTCCTATGGGAACAATACTTTGAGAATAGTGCTACTTGGGAAGATTATGATGAGTTCTATAGGTGATTTCCACATTTATTTGCTTGATTTGTTGGTTCATACTATATTTTTTTCTTGAATAATGTTTTTAATTCAGAATTAATGTTTGAATAAGTGTCATTGAGATGATGACCAATTTTAGGAGGAAAGGATGTCTCATCCCGATTCCTAGCTAAGCAAATCTACTTGATTATCCATGGATTTTTATGGTTGATAATTTGATTTGATTATTATCTAACTAAGTTGTAAGTCATATGTTGATATGGGATAGTTTTATGTTGTTTCAATTATATGATTTCATTTTTATGAGATAGTTTTATTAGACATTCTTTATATTGTCATCATGTTCATTTGTTATTAGAATAATATTTTATGATAAATATCACGATGCTATGGACTAACTACCTTCTTGTCATGCATTTGATTAGAATAGATTCATCCCTAAGAGCATGACAAAGGTGGATCATAATCAAAGAGGGTTATGTAGATGAAAGTGTTGGGGGACAATAGAGGAATGGATTTAAATTTTGCACACACCATGTTAAATAGTACTCATTATATGCCTAGTTTGATTGGTTAACATTAGTACATTTTAAATCTTGTTTGCATTTAGATAATTATTTATGAATGTTAATTGTGTGTTAGTTCAAATTTATGCCTATGTGGAGTTAATCTTGGGTGATTGCATTACAGATATTAAACATAAATTTAGTGTAAAATGTTACTATGTGTTTATGCCATGTTATTTTATTCATGATAATTAATTTTTTTTGTGAGAATGTAAATTTGCATGAAGATGTATCTGGTACTACCATATATATACTAATCCTCATGACTTTCAAATGTTTTAGAACATTGGCTAGTTATCCGTATGATATTCAAAAATATTATTATATATATATATATATATATATATATATATATATATATATATATACATTCGATAATTTATATAACATAGTAATAATATAACAATTCATTGTTATAATAACCATCGTATTTTGATATAATATTTGTTGATTCACCATTTTTTATAAAGGAATGTAAATGAATTTATATTAGTCTTATTGTTAGTAAGTCATTATAATTATTTATTTATACTAAGTGATTATTTATTATTAAGTCATATTATTAATAAGAAATTAAAAAATAGAAGAAAACACAAAAAGGAAATAAGATTATGATAAGGAAATTAAAAAAAAAATGTGTTATAATTAGAAAATGTATTACATTATATTAAAATTAGGAAAAAATAAAAAAACACAAAAGGAAGCATTGAAATTAAAGGAAGGTGTTAAACTTTAAAACAAAGTCATTCAATAAAAAGAAAAAAAAGAAAGTTGATGGAAAATAGAAACTATCTTTTGATTGCATGAGAGTCAATGTTAGAAAGTGTGAATTGGAGAGAAGAAGAACAACACAAAGAGGAAGAGAAAAATAAGACTAGAAAAGAAGGGAGTGTTGGTTCCCAATTTTACACCTCTAGAATTCAGCCTTGCACACTTGAGAAGATGGTAAACTTAGATGATAAACTTGAATTATGTTATAGTTGTAGAAGGGTTTAACATCTGGAAGGATTGAACATAGACAATGACTAGAAAACATTGACAGAGAGTATGGTTAGTTCCTTGCTACTTTTGGCTCTGCTTGAACCAAGGTGAGAGGACCTATGGGGTAGCTTGGTTACAAGGATGGATACAATAGTTCAATATCCAGGGGATTATTGGCACACACACAGATCTAATCAAAGCATAACCAAACTTGCATAGTCCACTTGAGAATAGTTATCACACAAATTGAGCAATTTTTTTGAAATTAGACACAAGTTACTAAAGACAGATAGGAGGGTGATTGCAATATTTGTTTCTAAATAAACTATTGACAACTAAGGGCAAAATGGAAGAGTATAATGCTCAATGTCAAAGACCAAATACATACACATTCCAAATATGCAACATTCATTCATCTATAGGCAAACAACACTCAGAATATTCAACATGTATTATTTGCATGGGGTAGGACAAGTAGGATGAGTTAGGTATATATATAAAATTTGTGGTGGCTTTTAACATAGGGAGGTCCTTCAACAATCATGTTATCATTCATTCTAGGATGTAAAAATACTAAGAAATAATATAAGGAAATTATTAGGAATGGTTTGAATTCATTGATACCAATCTAATGCAAACATTCAAATGACCCTTGAAAAATCCAAACCATACACTTCAACTAGAGTCTCAATCACAATCCCATATCAACTCCATAAATTGAGAGAATCCTTAAAAGATTATCAACATAACATTCCCAATCACAATTTAAAAAAGAATTTATAACCTAAGTTTATGCCAAAAATGACTACCATTAATAAGCATAAAACTAGATACCGTATCAGTACCGCATGAAGAATGAGCCATTGTGTTTAATTGATAAGAAAGAGAAAAAATCATAGATGTTTTTCATTAGTCTTGAAGATAAATCTTACATACATCAATGTTCAAAATATTAACATGAAAACAATCATGGTGTAATTTTTATAAAATAGGGGAGACATATATCAAATGATCTAAGATTTTGCTAATCATTGTAAAAATGCAATCACCTTAGAAATAAAAGAAAAACCAAAACAAGAAATAAAAAAATAAAAAAATACCTCTATAAAGAGGATATTTCTGAAAGTTCAAAATCCTAAAACCTAAGAAAGCAAACCCACCAACAACCTCTATAAAGAAGAATAACCCTCTTTATTTATACAAATTTCTCACCTAAAATATTCATAGAATATGCTCCATCTAAAAGATGCTTGTGAACATGCTTGGAGATTCTCATGATTTTCAAGGTGATCATTCTAGTAACTTGGTTGTCCACGTAGTTATAAGATTGTAAAAAACTTTGATCAACCTAGCTGGAATCTTGTTGCACTTAAGATTGAGGGAGAATATTCTTTCTAGGTAAAAAATAACTTTGTCTTCTTGTGCAATTATTTTGACTTGCTCTCCAACTAATCATTTATCCAATTGAAAGTTTGTGGATGGCTGTCCTCCTCCTTATGTAATCCAAATAATGCCTCTATCTTTTTCATGATATCATTAGTTACACTTGAATTATTGCACAATTACTCTAGCTGTAATGGAGGTAATGTGGGATGCATCATCATTTGAATCATGCAGAGAACAAAATAACTTCCCCTCAAAACATGCTTCCAATGGCCCAGTTTTACCTCAAAACCCTTGCAACGATTATCCTCATCCATGGAGATCTTTGACATTACTCAAATATTGGTATATAACACTTATCTCTTTATTTTTACCTTGTTCCTTTGACTTTTCCCATTTACATTTTCCTTTCCCCTTTTTGCCGCCAAACCTAATAATGGTATGTGCATATTTCACCTTATTTTACCTTAGTGGGTTTTTGAAACTTAGTTACAATTTTACACCTTTTATTTTGGTGGGTTTTTGGGATTCATGTGTAAATTTACAATTTTTGGCTCTAGTGGGATTTCAAAACCCATTTTCAACTTTTGAACTTTGTGAAGTTTCAAACTTCTTGTGCACTTTTGCAAATTATAAATTCAAATTTGCATTCCCACTCAAAATGTCTACTTTGATTTTTCATTCACAACTTCCCACTTACCTTAGATTTCATAAATTTTACATGGAAATTTGAAACTACCAAGGTATACTTTCATTGGCATGTGATGTGGGATATGAGGCTTTGAGTGCACATTGCTTTTTTCCATTCAAATGTTGCAATGTGCTATTGCATTTCCCTCCTCGGATCCTTTTCTCTTTCATGATTTGAAAATTGGGTCTTTGATGTCCATGGGCACATTGATATTAGACATTTAGAGTGAATTTTAAAACTTGATCTTACAGGATTTGGGATTTTGGCTGCATGTTGTAAATTTGCATGAGGCAAGTCATGAATAAGATTGCATTTTCATCCCAATGTTTTGAAACTTCTCAAACACTACATTGTTATCCAAGCTTATCCTTTCAATGAATAGAGTTGAAGGATCATTTTTATCATATCTAGGCCTACACTTTAGAAAGGTTCTAGGGATTTCCTATATTTATGTATTAGGATCTAGCCTTTTAGCACTACCTTCACCACTTTCTTGTGAAATAGGATCAAATGGATATAAATTATTATCTTCCTTTTATAAATACCCATCATTAGTTTCCTTTCCATATTAAAAATCATCACATAAATGAGCAATGGATCCTCTTGATGCTTAAACCTTTTATAAATGACATTGTTTTCTCTTCTCCATGTTGATCTAACTGGTATTCACATGTCACACCCAATAATTTTTAATGAAAAATAAGGTTATCAAGGATATTTTATCATAAATAATTTACCTCATTAGCTAAGGGAAGCCTTTACAATACCTCTTTGATCAGTAGAAACAATTTTGCATCCAATAATCATTGTTGTCACTAATGCAGTAAATTTACTTTACAAATATGATGAACATATTCTCTCTCCTTTTTATTTCAACATCTCCACCAAAAAAACATTACCAATGTTTCCATAGGTTCAACCCTCCATATTTGGTGATGGAAATAGTTCATCTCCTTCCTTTGAATCCTATTGAATTCTTTAATCTTTTTATCCCATTTTAGAGTAGATGTAAGAGATTTAATGACTCACTTTATCCAATCCAGTGAATCTACCATCCAAACAAATACTCTTGCCATTAAGGCAACAACACCAATATATATCAAGGCCAATCAAAAGCAATGTGGGATTAGACAAAAACAACATCTAACGTATTCCTTTGCCCTCAAGTCATCACTACAAAAAATAATGACACACGACTCTTCCCTTTGGTGGGATTTCAAACTTTATATGTTTATTTGCATTTAGCAGGTTTAGGGAATCCAACTATAGTTTAAAATTTACAAAATAAAAATTTGCATTATGACATTAATTAACCACTTGGAATATCCACTGACTTCCACACTTGCATTGACCTTTTAAACTTTCGTTGCACTCTTTATTGCTGACACTTTGTGTCAAACTTTGGGGTTAAATTTGTAAAATGAAAATTACAATTTAAAATTACAAATGTTATGTTGTGGTCCCACTTAAAATGTTTGCAGACTTACATTTCCTTTGAAACTTTCCATTGCACACTTGGAAAATTTCCATGGTCCTTTTAACTCTCCACATGGACATGACCCAACACATATCATTGGTTTTAAAACATCCATTGTGCTTTTGTTGACAACTTTTTGCTACATTACTGTAAACCTCCACATGGGATTTCATTTTTGGCATATACAATGGGTAACAAGATTTTGAATACATATTGAAATTTCAACATTGCATTCTGATGTTACAATCCCCATGCCATTCTCTGCTAACTTAGACCATCTCTTTAAAAATACAGTTGTATTTCCCTTAAATATTTCCTTTTTTCTATTCTTTTAGAAATTTTACATTGCATTTGGTATTTATTCTTCCATGTGGGCTTAGATTCAATTTTTTTTTAAATGGGCAATGGACTTTATATTATAATTTACAATTTAAAATTTGAAATTTGCATATCATATTTTTTTTGTCCTTCAAAATCTTCACTCTTGCCTTTCCTGTGATACTTTCTGCCTCATTTGGATGCAATCTTAGCATGAATTTGAAAAACTTCAATGTAGGATTTTATTTTACAACTTTTAGCTACTCCCTTTATTATCATGTGTATCAAGATTTGGATCATGGAGTGCAACTTGAAAATTACATATTGAAGTTGTAATGAGATGTTGGATTCCCACCTAAAATCTCTGAGACCTTGTCATCTGAAATAAAAATGTTATACTTTGTATTTTTAAATACTTAGTCATTTTTGAATCTTCCCAGCTTTATTACATCATAGAAAATATTAATTCCACCAAAAACATGAAAACATTAAGTGTTAATGAAACCAATTTTTATAAGGTTTTCAAAATATGATTACAAGAGCAAGGTTTTTATTCAAGACAAGCACTTGCAGATTTCCTTCAGAGAGGAACAATTTGAACATTCAGACACTTATTTCTTGGGAAGAGCACAAATTATTTGGGTATATTTGGGAACTAACATTGGATCTCACTTGGGTATGTATACCCCTTGAGGGTGTGCAAAGAACCCCAAAAAAGAAGACCAGGTGCCAATCCTTTGGGCCATAGAGTCAAAATTTTGACAATTTCTTAACAAACACCCTCATAAACTCAATGAAACAAGGGAAGGCTGACAAAAATAGCTTAGTAATATTTGAAAATGAACACACAACAAAAATAAATGTACAAATAAAACCCAACACAGAAGGGCAACAAAATAAAAAACTATACACTATACATTATTTTGCACAAATATGGACATAGTCAAGGAAGTGTTTCAAATGTCTACCATTAACTAGCCGTTCTAGTATTTCACCATCCAGGTCTTTTAAGAAGAAAGTATGTTCCCCAATTTTTCATTTAATAGAGTAAGGGCCCACCTAGAAGGCATCAAATTTTCTATGTTTGCATTTCTCCACATGTTTGATGTCCCAAATTAAAACCAGATCTCCTAATTGAAAATTTCTTTGAGCAACCTTTTTATCAAATATTATTTTAAGTCTTTCCTTGAACTTTATGCATTTCTCATTAGCTTATCTTCTAGTTTTATCAATCTCAATAATCTATTTCATTTTGCTTTCATAGTGGTTAACTTCATCATCTTGTTCCACCTCTTGCAAGAACTAGTACATTGGTAACTGTAGATTCATAATCAAAACAACTTGAGATCCATAAATAAGTTCAAATGGGATCTTACCTATATCTCTCTTAGGTGTGATCCTATTAGCTCACAAGGCAAATTTTAGTTGTTCACCCCACTTCATCTTGTTAGCTTTGAAAGTCCTTATTATGATTTTAAGCAAGTTCTTATTACTGGATCCTGCTTGCCCATTCCATTGAGGGTTGTAATTGGAAGCATAAGTTAATGTGATCCCATATTGCTTAAAAATTTCCACCAAAGGTTTAGATCTAAAAATCATGGCATTTTCAATATTTATCTTGATAGACACACCAAATCTACAAATAATGTGATTACAAAGAAAGTCCATGATCACCTAAAGTGTGGCTTTCTTTGTAGGGACTACCTCAACCCATTTTGTGAAGTAGTTGGTTGCAACCAATATCCACCTATGCCAAGTGCTTGATGTATTACTAATCCCCATAATAAAATTAATTCCCCACTATCTAAATGAGCCTTTAATTTATATAGGTTATAGGGGAGAGAACCAGAAGATTTCAACCTTCTAGAAAAGTGCTAACATATCTCACATGTTCTTAATTTCTATACAATATCCTTTAATAATGATGACCACAAATAAATATCTCTTAGAATATTATGATCTGTGACTTTAGATGAAAAGATTCCACTATGAAAGTCTTTAATTAAATCAATAGTTTCTTCTTCTACCAAGTACCTTAAGAAAACCCCATCTAGATTCTTCCATGCCAAACCATTTTCAGTCAAGAGATACTCTTGGGAAATAAGATTAAGAGTTATCAATTGATTATTATCTAAGTTAGGGGGACAATTCAAACATTACTAGTAATAAACAATATCCTTATACCACAAAGACATGTTAACTTGACTCAAAGGATCATCAATATTTGAAAACAATAGTGTTTTCTCCACAACTTGAAAATTAGACTCAGCCATGAGCTTGGATAAGCCCATCCCTAACACTAAGTTGGTGGTATGGACCTCTATGTCATACTCTTGAAATTTTTTGACCCACCTACACCTCTTTCTTGATTTCTCAATCCTAGTGAAGATGCCTTTGACCATCAGATGTGGGGCGTATGCGATAATCTTTTAACTCAAAATATAGGGTCTAAACATTTTAACAGATTTCAAGAGGGAAAAAGCCTATTTTTACATGATAGTATAATTTAGCTCAAGTCATTACATAGCTTTACTAAAGAAATTTATGGGATGTTTGTGACCATCATCATTATTTTGCAAGAGAACAACTATAGTACTTTGTAATGTAAAAGAGAATATTTAGAACTCCCTAGTGTAACTAGGACTAGCCAAAATAGGGGAAAACATCAAGGCTCTCTTAATATCATTGGAATCTTTTATGGCATTCTCCTCCTACTTTATGGTTTGGTCATTTTTTTTCATGAAAGTAATAGGCAGAGTTATCTCTACAAAGTTAGACACAAACCTCCTTACAAAGTTAATTTGTCTAAAGATATTGAATTCCCTTCTTGGATTGTAGGATATGCACTTTGTCAATGGATTCCATCCTTTCTAGATCTATCATAACACCATACTTAGACACTATGTGTCCCAACAACTTGGATTTTTGTACTCCAAAGTGACATTTCTTTAGATTAATGGAAATGCCAAATTTCTTGCATCTAAGGAACACATTTTATAGATGGTACAAGTGTTTTTTTTAAATTTTTGGAGTACATTTTAATATCATCTTGATACAAAACAATAAACTTGTTAATTACCCATTTAAAATCAACATCCATAACTCTTTAAAATGTTACACCGACATTCATTAACCCAAAAGGCATTTTCATATAGACATGCATGCCCCAAGGTAATATAAATGCAGTTTTGGGTCTCTCAAATTCATTTACCACAACTTGGTTATACCCTGAGAAACCATCTAATGTGGACAACATCTCTGATCCTATAACACTATGCAATAATTTATCCATATTAGGTAAGGGGTAATTTCCCTTTAGAGAAGCTTTGTTTAAATTTATAAAATCCACACATAAGTAGATGCCACCATTCTTCTTTATTAAAGGGACTAAGTTTTCCACCCATGATAAATACCTTATGGGTTGGATAATCCCATCGTCTCTTAACTTCTTTAACTCTTCCCACATATTGGTGGCCAAGATGGGGTTAATAGGTCTCTACTTCTGCCTAAAAGGTTTGATTTTAGGCTATAATGGGATGATGTGTTGAAACAAATTATCTCTATATGCTTTCAATTTGGAATAAGACTAAGCCAAGCAATCCTAATACTTCTTTAGCATCTGCGTGTAGGCTTGATTCTCTTTTTCACTTAAGTGAATACCAAGCCAAACTTTTCTTGGATTATCTTTAGAGCTCAAATCACATTCAATCACATCTTTTGAGATATATAAATATCTAGTTTTAATTCTATCTATTTCATCAAAAGATGCCTCTAAACTCACCAAACCTCTTGGGATAGTGTTCATCTTCCACTAAATGATGTTTATCCCAAACAAGGTTTCTTTCCCATTACAAACTTGGACCGTGGATTCCAAGTCTACAATCTGATCTTGAAGTTCTCAACTTCATAATTAAGAAACCTTTTAATATGATCATCATCATAAAAAAATTGCCAATGATGAATGTTATCTGGGATTGAAGATCTAACAAGTACCCCCACTTGATACCAAAAGTGAGGGTTGATCTTTTCACTTTCAAATTGAGCACCCAACCCTTAAAGTCTATCAACTTCCTCATTGAAACTTCCATCATGATAAAAATTATTTTAAAGTGTCAAATAATTTTTAAAAATCCCATAAAACATTTCTATATTGTTTTAACCTTTTATTTTTGGTGGCATAAGCATTTCAGACTTGCTTAACCACTAAATCAAAACCACCCTTTACAATCATGCTTGTGATTCCATGTTCTAAGGAAATCCTTAAATGAAGCAAGAGTACCTCATATTCCACAATGTTGTTAGTGCACTCAAAGGACAACTTGAAAGAAATATTAAAAGATTTCTTATTGGGGACATACAAGAGAAACCCAGCTCCATTTCCAAGATTGGAGCAAGCCCCATCAAAAGACATTCTCCAAATGTTACTACTTTCTTTGTCATATCTAGCATCAAGAATAATGGATTGTTAAACACAAGCTACATTCCCAATGAAGTTACCCAGCTCTACCATAGTGTACAAAACCTCATTTAGAGCACATTTTGGATCTTCAAGTACATGCAAAATCTTAGGTTCTCTATGAAGTTTCACTATATTACCCTCCAAAGGAATGGTGGCATAATAAAGGTCCATCTAAACACTATCACCCATGCTGGAAACCCATTTTATTGACAATAACATCCCCCACTTGGGAGGGCAATCCATAACTATCATATCCATGTTCAAAAATTTACCTGGGTGAACTACCAATTGCACTAGAAATCCTTTAACTTGTCCAACAACTGGTTCCTATCTTGAGTCCATGGCATATCACCTGCTAAAAATAGATGTTATTTTTAATCCAAGCTCACTAAGGATACTTAGGGGCATCACATTGCAAGAGGCTCCAAAATCAAACATATAGTTGTGAATAATTAAACCATTAATCAATAAGTTAGTATAGAAGGGGTCGACATCCAACTGACTTTTTACCTATGAAACCCCCAAATAAACCTCTAGGGCTGGTTCAATAACCTCATCTGACTCTTTATTTCCATCTATAATTATTTGGGGTGAAGTTATCTCATTGGCAATTGTATTCTCATTACAATCCAAATACTCAAATGCCTTCATTTTATGGTTTGGTATTCATAGTAACTAAACAAGTGGGATAGTAATTTTTAATTGACTCAATACTTGGGCCATATCACATATGATGTACTGAGGAAGGGGCATATTTTTAGGGAGGGTGACAACACTTTCATTGGAATATAGTCATTCAAAGTCAGAGGGGAAATAGGATGGCATGAACTAGCATTCCTAATAACATTTTTCAAGGGTGGGTTTATTTTTACATCATTCATACCCTTCAGAATACTGGATAACAAAGGTTTTCTACTCTTCGATGGAGCACCTTTCTATTTGATAGTTTGGAAGAATTAGTGGCCTTTTTAGTTTTCCTAACTTCTTTAATTTTATCCCTTGCCTTTGGATCTATAGGATTAGTCTCTTGAGGATAAACACCTTGTTGCTTGCTTATTAGATTATACTCTTTCTCTTGGGCAACTACTGCATTAATTTCCTTAACTAAAGAAATTTCCCCATCATACTTTGTAATCATTATAGATCTCAAAAACTCAAAGTCATGATTAGGTAAATCATATTATTGTGTCATATTTACATCACAAATAAATTCAAGAGTTAGGACACATAACTCTTTCACAACACTCCAAAATTGATCAATAGTAGTAGCACTCAACAATTCTATGGAGGTGGACATTTTACTTTGAAGGATTTGACAATCAAACATCATAATCTCATCATTTTTAGAAGCAAAATCAAGTTCCTCTATATATTCATCCATTATTTCAATAGTATCATAAGGAAGATGGGGGATAAAGCATTTATGAAACCAATCAATGTTAAGATCATAGTTTAGAGCATTAACCTTGGCATTCAATAGATAAGGAACCTCATTCTTAGCTCCTCTATTATGAATTTTATCACTTTGGGTAGGTCTCTTCCCCCTATCATTATCTCTAATGTGGAAAGAAGATCTCCTTTGTGATTGATTATGGTTTTGAGCTCTCTCCTAACTTGAATATCCATGGTAGATCCCCTTCTCAAACCTAGCCCACTTCTATGACATTTTCTTGACAATAGTTGCCAAGGTTTTCATAGTCTCCTCAAGGTTGGCAGTGTTATTGGACAAATTTTTTAAGATTGGGAAACTTTACATCAACCCTTTTGTTTAGAGGCTTCCCCATAGCCTTTATATTATTTTCAATTTGGATGGCCATGTTGAATACCAAACACAGACTTGTGGGATCCTTATCTCCCAAGTAATATGCCCTTCTTGTCAAATACATCACATTATTTAATCAAACAAGTAATATCACTTGCCCTGATATTATTAGTCATCCTCATCATAGTCTTATTAAACCTTTTATTGAAATCCTACACACACTCATTTGGGTTCTTCTTTATGTTTTCAAATTCTACAAGAAGGAACCTAAGATCAATTCTATCACCATACTGTATTTTGAAATATTTTTCATTTCTTCCCATGAATCTATACATCTATGGGGAAGAAAATTGAACCATATCTTATTATAGTGTGTGCACAAATAGTTTAATGCAAACATCCTCATTCTTAACCTCATAATATTTAATTATAATGTGTAAACCCCTCAGATCCTACTCTCTAGTCACTGCATTATTACCTTGAAACTTAGGGAGTCGATTCCTTGCCTTATTTAGAACTTCATTGAGATAACCCTCCATTTCATCAAAGTTAATAGGTCTAAATTTAGGAATCCTAAATTTAGGATTTTCATTATCATCCTAATCTCTATGCCTCATGATTGGTTCTATGGTGGGCTTAGGATTACATGATAAAGGGATGTGAGGGGGTGAGTGAGGTGGACTTGGGGGATCAAACCTAAGAGGAGATTCAGCTTGTTAAGAAGGTGTTGGTTAGTAAATTAGAATATAAGGCTCTAAGTGATCAGGGGAACTATGATAATCTTTAATCAAATGAAGTTTAACAAAAATAAGTTTAGGTGTATCAAAATTATGATAGTCCAAACACTCCTTTCTTGTTGAGCTTTGTCCTTTAATTGGCCTCTAAATTTGTCTCCTCCTTTTATGATGAACACTTAACTCAGAGATAAGCTAATTTTATGAGTCACCTTTGAAGGAGGATGTCAATCCTTCCAACTTTGAAAACAATATAAATCTCAAAACTAAATTAATTAAAATGGGCATTGATCTTTTAAAACTAGATAAAATGTTAGAGTCACCATTAGAGGAGAACTTATAGGATAGAATAGATTACAAAATAATTGTGATACAATCTAAAATTACACTTTATTGTAATTAGTGTGAGATAGAGAAACAAAGATACTAAAAATTTAGATTCATCTCCAAAAGAGTAAATCATTTTAAACCATGAACAAATAATCAGCTCTCTACAAGAGTCCCTAGCAACACAAGTTCCAAAGATCTTGTCCCTGGCAATGGATCCATTCAGGTGTTATGTAGTTGGTAGCCCAAAGTAAAAAATTAGTACAAAACTTTAGATAGAGAACTTGAGAATATGAACAAACACTAGATCCCTACAAGAATCCTTGACAACATGAGTGCCAAGGATCTAATCCTTGACAACGGTGCCAATAGGGTGTTGATTCCTAGTTGTACACCTCTAGAATTCAGCCTTGCACACTTGATGAGATGGAAAATGTATATGATAAACTTGAATTATTTTGTTATAATTGAGTAAGGGTTTAACATCTAGATGGAATGAATGCAGACAATAACTAGAAGACACTGATAGAGGGTATGGCTAGTTTCTTTCTACTTTTGTCTCCGCCTAAACCAAGGTGAGAGGACCTAAAGGGTAGTTTAGTCATAAGGAGGGATAATATAGTTAAATCTCCAAGGGATTATTGTCACACACATAGATCTGATCAAATCATAACCAAACTTACACAATCCACTTGATAAGAATTATCCCAAAGATTGAAAAAATGCTTTTAAATCAGACATAAGCTACTAAAGACAGATAAGAGGGTGATTGTAATCTTCATTTTTAAAGAAACTTTGAAAACTAATATCCAAATGGAATATTAAAATGCTCAACTTCAAGGACCAAATATAAGCACATCCTAGATATGCAACATTCATGCATCTGTAGGCAAACAACACTCAAAATATTTAACATGTATTATTTGTAGGGGGTAGGATAGGTAGGATGAGTTAAGTATATATATGAAAGTTGTGGTAGATTTTAGCATAGGGAGGTCACTAAAAACCCTATTATCATTCATTCTTGGATGTAAAAAGAATAAGAAACAAGATAAAGAAACTATCAGGAATGGTTTGCATTCATTGATGCCAATCCAATTCAAACTTTCAAATGACCCTTAAAAAATCCAAAGAATACACTGAGACTAGAGTCTCAAGCACTTTCCCCTGTCAAATCCATAAATCTATGATGTTCTTAAAACATTATCAACATAACATTCCCAAATCACAATGCAGAAAGGAATTTATAACCTAAGTCTATGCCCAAAATGACTACCATTAAGAAGAATAAAACTAGATACCCTATCAACACTACATGAAGAATGTACCATTGCACTTCATTGACAAGAAAGAGGAGAAATTTTAGATGTTTTCCATTAATCTTGAACATAAATCTTACATAAATCAATATTCATAATATTAGCATGGAAAAAATCATGGTGGATTTATTTTAAAATAGGGGAGAGATATACCAAATGCTCTCAACATTTGTTAATTACTGTATAAATACAATCACCTTAGCAATAGAAGCTATAACACAATAATAAATTCAAAAATCAATAAAGCCTCTATAATTTTAAAAGTTCAAAAGCCTAAAACCTAAGAAATCCAACCCACAAACAACAAACTCTGTAAAGGGGACAAGCCTTCTTTACTTCTACAAATTTCTCACCCAAAATATTCCTAGAAGATGCTTTTGAACATGACCAAAGACTCTCATGCTTTGCAAGGTAATCATTTTGGTAACTTGGTTATCCATGTAATGATGAGATTGAAAACAAACTTTGATCTGCTTGGCTAGAATCTTGTTGCACTTGAACTTGAAGGAGAATATTCTTTTTGGGTGTATAACAGCTTTGTCTTCTTGTGTAAATGTTTTACCTTACTTTCAAACTAATCATTTTCCTAACTAGAAGTTTGTGGATGGTTGCCCTCCTCTTTGTGCAAGCCAAGTAATTCCTCTAGCTTTGTCATGATAGC
This sequence comes from Torreya grandis, assembly GCA_037957365.1. Taxonomy (NCBI): domain Eukaryota; kingdom Viridiplantae; phylum Streptophyta; class Pinopsida; order Cupressales; family Taxaceae; genus Torreya; species Torreya grandis. Next base: position 57,559 of record JARHVA010008502.1, on the reverse strand, counting down.
ATCAAATACACTTGCATGACTATTCCATCTATAATGGAGGCAATGTGGGATTCACCACCACTTGAATCATGTGAAGAACAAAAGAACTTCCCCTCAAAACATGCTTCCAATGGCACATTTTTTCCTTAGAACTCTTGTAATGATTATCCTCATCCATGTATCTCTTTGACATTAGTAAAATACTGGTATATAACACTTAGCTCTTTGTTTTTACCTTTTATTGTTGACTTTGCCTATTCACATTTTCCTTTCCCCTTTTTGCTACCAAACCTAATAATGGTATGTGCATATTTCACCTTATTTTTTCGTGTCCACCTATAATTTTACACCTTTTATCTTGGCAATTTTTCAAGCTTCATGTCAAAATTTACACTTTCTGGCTCCAACGGGATTTCGAAACCCATTTACAACTTTTGAACTTTGTGGAGTTTTAAACTTCTTGTGCAATTATGAAAGTTACAAACTCAAAGTTTCATTTTGATGTTATATCCCTGCTCAGAATGTCCACTTTACTTTTTCATTCATGACTTCCTACTTAACTTAGATTGTAGACCTTCTATGTGGACGTTTGAAACTACCAAGGCGTACTTTTGTTGGCATGTGATGTAGGTTTTGGGGCTTTGAGTGCACATTGCAATTTTCAATTCAAATATTACAATGTGATGTTACACTTCCCTCCCTCATTCCTTTTCTCTCTCTTGCTTTGAAAATTGGGTCTTTGACTTCTATGGGCACATTGATATAATAAATTTAGCATGTATTTTAAAACATATGCTTGTGGGATTTGGGATTTTGGCTGCACATTGCAAATTTAAATGAGGCAAGCCACAAATAAGATTACATTTTCATCCTAAAATTATAAAACTTCTCACATGTTGCACTACTATCTAGGCTTATCCTTTCAATGAATAAAGTCGAAGGATCATTTTTATCATATTCAAGCCTATGCTTCAGAAAGGTTCTGGGGCTTTCCTACATTTATGTATCCAAATCTAGCCTCCTAGAACTTCCTTCACCATTTCCTTGTGAAATAGGATCGAATGGATACTGATTATGATCTTCTTTATACAAAGACCCATCATTAGTTTCCTTTCCATATTAAAACTCATCACCTAAATAAATAATGGATCCTCATGATGTTTAAACCTTTTATAAATGACAATCTTTTCTCTTATCCATGTTGATCTGACTGGTCTTCACATGTCACAGTGATTAATTTTGAATGAATAATAAGGTTACCAGATCTTCTATCACAAATAATTTATGTCATCTACTAAGGGAAACCTCTAAAATACCTCTTCGATTAGTATAACCAACTTTTCCTCCAACAATCACCGTTGTCACCAATGCAGTAAATTTACTTTATGGAGATGGAAAGCATATTCTCTCTCCTTTTATGTTTCAGCTTCTCCACCAAAAATAACATTACCAGTGTTTCCATAGGGTCAACCCTCCATCTTTGGCATTGGTGATAGTTCACCTCCTTCCCTTTCAAGCCTATTAGATTCTTTAATCTTTTTTTCCCATTTTATAATAGGCATAAGAGATTTAAATATTGGCTTTATCCAAGCTTGTGAATCTACTGTAAAAAAAACTACTCTTCTGTTTAAGGTATAAATGACAATATACAATAATTCCAATCAAATGAAATGCGGGAGAAGACAAAAACAACATCTAGCATATTCATTTGACCTCAAGTCACTGCTACATAAAATAATGACATGTGCCTCTTCCTTTTGGTAAATATATTTGCATTCCACGGGTTTGGGGAATCCATATATAGTTTTCAATTTAAAAAATAAAAGTTTGTTTTATGACATTGCTTTCCCAATGGGAATGAATGAGTGAATTTTTTTAATAACATTCATGTGGTCAATCAATTTATGGGACCCAGAAGCAAAACTAGTCTACACGATTCTAACAAACTATCCCACATTTCTATTTTTGAATCTTCACCAACTTCCACACTTGCATTGACCTTTAAAACTTTCACTGTAATTTTTGTTGTTGACACATTATGTCAAAATTTGGGGTTCAATTTGAAAAATGCAAATTGTTATTGAAAATTGTAAACATTGTGTTGCAGTCTTGCTTAAAATGTTCACAAACTTACATTTCCTTTAAAACTTTCCATTGCATGCTTGGAATATTTTCATGGTCCTTTTGACTCTCCACATGGACATGACTTGAGGCATATCATTGGTTTTAAAACATCTGCTATGTTTTTTATTGACAACTCTCTGCTAATTTGATGCAGACCTCCACGTGGGCTTTCCTTTTTGGCATGTACAATGGGCATTAGGGTTTTGATGTTGTAATCCTCACACCAATCTCCACTGACTTGGATAATCTCTTCAATGGGTAGCAGGCTTTCCATTTTTCTATTCTTTTAGAAATTTTCCACTACATTTGGTCTTTATTCCTCGATGTGGGCTTAGACTCAAAACTTTTTTAAATGGGTGGTGGACTTTTTATTGCAATTTTCCATTTGAAATTTTCATATGAAAGTTTTTTTGTCCTTCAAAATCTCTGCTCTTGCCTTTCCTTTGAAACTTTTTGCCTCATTTGGATGCAGACTTAGCATGAATTTGAAAGACTTCAATATATACTTTTCTTTTACAACTTTTAGTTGCTCCTTTATTGGCACGTGTAGCAGGTTTTGGACTATGGAGTGAAACTTGAAATTTTCATACTAAAGTTAAAATGTGACATTATATGCCCACGTAAAATATCCAAGACCTTGTCCTCTGTAATATAAATTTTAGACTTTGTATTTTTGAATACTTAGTCATTTTTTAATCTTCCTAGCTTGATTACACCATAGACTTTGTTAATGTTACAAAAAACATGAAAAAATTAAGTGTTAATGGAACCAATTTTTACAGGGTTTTCATAATATGATTGCAAGAGCATGGTTTTTATTTAGGATAAACACTTGAAAATTTCCTTCAGAGGGAAACAATTTAAACCTTCAAACACTTATTTCTTGGGAAAGGTAAAAATTTCTTGGGCATATTTTGGCACTAACACTGGATCTTTCTTGGGGATGTACAGCCCTTGAGGGTGTGCAAAAAACCTCTAAAACAAGACTAGGTGCCAATCCTTTAGTCCACAGAGTCAGAATTTCATAATTTCTTAACAAACACCTTCAAAAACTCAATGAGTTAAGGGCAAGCTGACAAAAATAGATTAGAAAGATTTGAAATGAACACATAATGAAAAAAAACAAAATAATTATACAAACAAAGCCCAACATAAAAGGGAAACAAAACAAAAAAACTATACACTATATATTATTTTACACAAATATGGATGTACTCAAGGAAGTGTTTCAGATGTCTTCCATTAAGTGATAGTTCCAGCATCTCACCATTTAGTTCTATTAAAAATAAACTATGCTCCCCAAGTATGCATTCAATAGAATAAGGGCCCACCCAAAAGGCATCAAATTTTCCATTTTTTCCTTTCCCCTTATGTCTATTGTCCCAAATTAAAACTAGATCTCCTACTTGAAAATTTCTTAGAGTAACCTTCCTATTAAATATTCTTTTGAGTCTTTCCTTGAACTTTATGTGTCTCTCATGAGCTTGTCTTCTAGTTTCATTAAGCTCAATAATTTGGTTCATTCTGATTTCATAGTGGTTAATTTCATCATCTTGTTTCAGTTGTTTCATGAACTGGTAGGTTGGTAAATGTAGATTCATAGGCAAAATAGCTTGATCTCGATAAACAATCTCAAAATGGCTCTTACCTATATCTCTCTTAGGTGTGATCCTATCAACCTACAAGGCAAATTTTAGCTTTCCACCCCACTTCTTCTTGTTAGCATCCAAAGTCCTAATGATTTTGAGAAATTTCTTATTACTAGATTTTGTTTACCCATTCCCTTAAAGGTTGTAATTGAAAGCGTAAGTCAATGTGATCCCATATTTACTTACATAATGCCACCAAAGGTTTATCTCTAAAACTCATGGCATTGTCAACAATTATCTTGATAAGCACACCAAATCTACAAATATTGTGATTCAATAGAAAGTCCATGATCACCTAATGTGTGGCCTTCTTTGTAGGGATAGTCTTAACCCATTTTATGAACTAGTCAGTTGTAACCAATATCCACTTATGCCTAATGCTTAATGTATCAGTGATATCTCCAATAAAATCCATTCCCCATTATCTAAATGGGTCTTCAATTGATATAGGTTGTAGGGGGAGAGAACCAAAACCTTTCAACCTTACAACAGAGTGCTAACATTTCTCACAAGTTCTTAATTTTTTTGCAACATCGTTGAATAGTGAAAACCACTAATAACCAACTCTCAAAATATTATGAGCTATGACTTTAGGTGCAAAGTGACCACCACATAATCTACTATGAAAGTCTTAAATTAAATCAACAATTTCTTCTTCTACCAGGTGCCTTAAGAGAACCTCATCTAGATTCTTCCATGCCTATCCATTTTAAGTTAAGAGATACTTTTGGGACATAAGCTTAAGATTTATCTATTGATTTTTATCCAATTTAGAGGGATAATTCAAACTTTTCAAGTAATTAACAATGTCCTTATAACATAGAGACATGTTAACTTGACTCAAAGAATCATCAATATTAAATACAACAGTGTTTACCTCACCATATTGAAAATTGGTTTCAACCATGAGCTTGGCTAATCCCATCCCTCACACTAACTTGGTGGTTTATACCTCTATGTCATACTATTATAACTTTTTGACCCACCTACACTTCTTTCTTGATGATTTAATATGAGTCAAGATGTTTTTGACCATCATATGTGGGACATATGCAACAATATTTGAACTAACAAATTAGGGTGTGAACATTTTAACAACTTTCAATAGGGTGAAATCTTGTTTTCCCATGATAGTATAATTTAATTCAAATCCTCACATATATTTACTAAAGAAAGCTATGGGTTGTTTGTGACCATCATCATTATTTTGCAAGAGAACAATAGCTACAATACTTTATGATGTAAAAGAGAATATTTTGAACTCCCTAGTGTAATCAGGATTGACCAAGATAGGGGTAGACTTCAAGGTTCCCTTGATATCATTGAAAGCTTCTATGTACTTATCCTCCCACTTGATGGTTTAATCCATTTTTATCATGGAAGTAATAGGCAAAGTTATCTCTACAAAGTTAGACACAAACCTCCTTACAAAGTTAATGTGTTTGAAGAAGGATTGAATTCCCTTATTTGATTGTAGGATAGGCACTTTGTCAATGGATTTCACCCTTTTAAAATCTATCATGACACCATTATTAGAAACTATATGTCCCATCAACTTGGATTTTTGTACTCTGAAGTGACATTTATTTGGATTAAGGGAAATACTAAATTCCCTGCATCTAAGGAAGACTTTTTCTAGATGATCTAAGTGTTCTTTTCGATTTTTAGAGTACACTATAATATCATATTAATACACAACAATAAAATTGTTAATTAACCTTGCAAAATCAACATCCATATCTCTCTAAAATGTTGCATCAGAATTCATTAACCCAAAATGCATTCTCATATAAACATACATGTCCCAAGGTATTATAAATGTAGTTTTGGGTCTCTCAGATTCTTTTACCATAACTTGGTTATACCTTGATTAACCATCTAATGTGGACAACATATCTGATCATATAACACTCTACAACAAGTTATCCATATTAGGTAAGGGGTAATTATCCTTCAAATAAGCTTTGTTCAAATTTCTAAAATATGCACATAAGTGGATGTCACCACTCTTCTTTCCTACAGGGACTAAGTTTCCACCCATAATGAATACCTTATGGATTAAATAATCCCACCATCCCTTAACTTTTTTAACTCTTCTACATCTTGTTGGCCAAGATGGGGTTAATAGGTCTCTACTTTTGCCTGAACAATTTGTTGTCAGGTTGTAATGGGATGATGTGTTAAAAAAATCCTCTCTATATGCTTTCAATTAAAAATAAGACCAAGCCAATCAATCTTGATACTTATTTAGAATTTTAATTTAGGCTTGATTCTCTTCTACACTTAACTTAGCACCATGCTAAACTTTTCTTGGATTCTCTTTAGAGCCCAAATTGCATTTAGTCACATCTTTGAGATAAATAAGTCTCTAGTTTTAATTCTATCGACTACATCAAAAGATGCCTCTAAACTCACCAATCCTCTTGGGATAGTGTTACTCTTCATATTAATGATTTTTTTAACAAACAATGTTCCTTTCTAGTCACAAACATGGACCATGGATTCTAAGTCTACAATCTGATCTTGAAATTCAACTTCATAATTGAGAAAACTTTTAATTTGATCATCATCATAAAAAAACATGCCAATGATGAATGTTGTCTAGTAATGAAGGTATAAATAGTACCTCCACTTGATACTAATATTGAGGGTTCATATTTTCACTTTCAAACTGAGCACCCAACCCTTTAAGTATGCCAGCTTCCTCATTGAAACTTCTCTCATGATTAAAAAAAATTAAAAGCATTAAATAATTCTAACAAATCACATACACAATTTCTATATTATTTTAAAATTTTATTTTTGGTGGCATAATCATTTAGGATATGTTTAATGACTAACTTAGAATCACCCTTTACAATCAGACTTGTAATTTCATGTTCTTAGGCAATCCTTAAACCAAGCAAGAGTGCCTCATATTCCATAATGTTTTTAGTGCACTCAAAGGACAACTTGAAAGCAAGATTAAAATATTTCTTATTAGGGGCATAAAATATAACCCCAAATCCATTTCAAATATTGGAGAGAGCCCCATCAAAAGACATTTTCCAAATGTCACTACTTTCTTTGTCATATCTAACATCAAGAATAATGAATTGTGCAACATAATCTACATTCCCAATGAAGTTACCTATCTATACAATAGTGTACAAAACCTCATTTAGATCACATTTTGGATCTTCAATTACATGTAACATCTTGTGTTCTCTAAGAATTTTTACCATCTTACCCTCCAAAGGAATGGAGGTGTAAGAAAGGTCCATCTGAAGACTTCCACCCATGCTAGCAGCCCATTTTCTTGACAATATCATCCCCCACTTGGGAGGGAGATCCAAAACTACCACTTCCATGTTTAGGAATTTACTTGGGTGAATTACCAGCTACACTACCAATCCTTTAATTAATCCAACAACTAATACCTCTCTTGATTCCATGACATAACACTTTCTAAATGCATATGTTATTTTTACTCCAATCTCATTAAGGACAACTAAGGGCATCACATTGAAAGAGGCTCTAGAATCAAACATACATTTGTGAATAATTAAACTATTAATCATCAAGGTAGTATAGAAGGGCTCAACATCCATCTGAATTTTTATCAATGCAATCCCCAAATAAACCACTGGGGCTGGTTCAATAACATCCTCTAACTCTTTATTGCCATCTAGGAGTATTTGGGGTGAAGTAATCTCATTGTAAGTTGTATTATCATTAAAATACAAATACTCAAATGCCCTCCTTCTATGTTCTAGTATTTGTAACAACTCAAGAAGTGGGACAATAATTTTTAATTCACTCAATACTTGGGCCATATAACATACATTGTATTGAAGAAGGGGCATATTTGGAGGAAGGGTGGCAAAACTTTTAGTAGGAATACAATAATTCAAAGTTAAAGGGGGAACAAGATGGGATGAACTAGCATTTGTAATAACATTTTTCAATGGTGGCTTTCTTTTTAAATCATTCTTACCCTTTGGAATATTAGATAATAAAGGTTCTCTACTCTCAAATAGAGCACCTTTTTGTTTGATAGTTTGGGAACCAGGTTCTAGTTTGGAAGAATTAGGGACCTCTTTAGTTTTCCTAACTTTTTTACTTTTATCCCCTACCCTTAGATATGTAAGGCTAGTCTATTAAGGAGAAGCACCTTGTTTCTTGCTTCTCAGATTATACTCTTTCTCTTGGGTAACTACTGCATTAATTTCCTCAACTAAAGGAATTTCCCCATCATACTTTGTAATCATCATAGATCTTAAAAACACAAAGTCTTGAATGGTTAAATCATATACTTGTGTCATATTTACATCACAAATGAATTTGAGAGTTGGGACACATACCTCTTTCACTGCACTCCAAAATTGATCAATGATAGTAGCACTCAACAATTCTATAAAAGCACATATTTTACTTCAAAGTATTTGACAATCAAACATCATAATCTCATCATTTTCAAATATAGACTTAGGTTCCTTTGAATATTTATCTATTATTTTAGCATTATCACAAGGAGGATGGGGGAGAAAACATATATCACACCAATCAATGTCAAGATCATAGTTTAGAGAAATAACCTTGGCATTCAATCGATCAGGAACCTCCTTTTCAACTCCTCTATTATGATTTCTATCACTTTGGACATGTCCCTTCCCTCTATCATTATCTCTAATTTGGAAAAAGGATCTCCCTTGTGCTTGGTTCTAGTTTTGAGCTCTCTCTTGACTTGAAGATCCATGAGGGATCCCCTTCTCATCCATGGACAATTTGTATGACATTTTCTTGACAATAGTTGCCATGTTTTTCACAGTCTCCTCAAGGTTGAAAGTCTTATTGGATTGAGATTTTTTAAGATTGGGAAAATTTACATCAGCCCTTTTGTTTAGAGGCTTCCCCATAGCCTTTATATTATTTTTGATTTGGATGGCCATGTTGAGTACCAACCTTAGATTTATAGGATCCTTATCTCTCAAGTAAGATGCATCTTTCTTGTCAAATACATCACAATATTTAATCAAGCAAGTAGTATCACTTATCCTAATATTATTAGGCAACCTCATCATAGTCTTATTAAAACTTGTATTGAAATCTTGCACACACTAGTTTAGGCTCTTCTTTATCTTTTCAAATTCTACAAGAAGGAACCTAGGATCAAATCTATCACTATACTATATTTTGAAAACATTATTCATTTCTTCTCATGAATATATGCATCCACAAGGACGAGAATTGAACCATTCATGTGCATCTTCTTCTAAAATGTGCACAAATAGTTTAATCTAGACATCCTCATGCTCAACCTCATAATCTTCAATTATAATGTGGAAATCCCTCAAATGCTACTCTCCAGTCACTACATTAATCCCTTGAAACTTAAGGAGTCAATTCCTTACCACATTTAAAACTTCATTGGGATAACCCTCTATTTCATCAAAATTAATAGGTCTAAATCTAGGAATCATGAGTGTAGGATGTTCATTCTCATCCTGATCTCTATGCCTCATGACTAGTTCTATGGTGGGCTCAAGATCAGATGGTAAAGGGCTATGAGTGGGTGAGTGAGGTGGACTTGGAGAATCAAACCTAAAAGGAGATTCAACTTATTGAGAAGGTGATGGGTTATAAATAGGACTATAAGGCTTTGAGTGATCAAGTGAACTATGATAATTTTCAATCAAAGGAAATTCAACAAAAATAAGTTTAGATGTACTAGAATTATGATGGTCTAGACACTCCTTTGGTGCTGAGTTTTATCCTTCAATTAGAATATAGAGTTGTCTCTTCCTTCTATGATGAATACTTAGCTCAGAGATAAGTTGATTTGATGAGTCACCTTTGAAGGAGGATCTCAATCCTTCAAGCTTTGCAAACAAGAGAATGCTCAAAACTAAATTAATTAAAATGGGCACTGATCTTTCAAAACCAAATAAAATGTTGGAGCCTCCACTAGAAGAGAACTTCTAAGATAGAATATATTACAAACAAATAGTGATACAATATAAAATTTCACTTTATTGTAATTATTGATGAGATAGAGAAACAAAGACACTAAAAAATTTAGATTCATGTCCAAAAGGGCAAATCATTTTAAAACATGAACAACTAATCAACTCTCTTCAAGAGTCCCCAACAACATAAGTGCTAAGGATATTATCCTTGATAATGACACCATTTGGTTATTGTACATTTGATGCCCCAAAGTAACAAATCAATACAAAATTTTAAACAAATAACTTGAGAATAGGAACAAACAATATATCTCTTCTAGAGTCCCTAACAACACAAGTGCCAAGGATCTTATCCCTAGTAATAATGCCAATTGGATGTTAGTTGTACACCTCTAGAATTTAGCCTTGCATACTTGAGAAAATGGTAGACATAGATGATAGACTTGAATAATGTTGTTGTATTTAGGGAAGGGTTTAACATCTGGATGGAGTGAATGCAGACAATGAATGGAAGACACTGATAGAGGTTATGGTTATTTCCCTGATAATTCTAGCTATGCTTGAACCAAGGTGAGAGGACCTATGGGGTAACTTAGTCATAAGGAGGGATACTATAGTTCAATATCCAGGGGATTATTGGCACACATAAATCTGATCAAAGCAGAACCAAACTTACACAATCCAATCGAGAATAGTTATCATAGAGACTGAGAAAATACTTTAAAATTAGACATAAGCTACTAAAGACATATAGGAGGGTGATTACAATATTAATTTTGAAATAAATTATTGCAAACTAAGGGTCAAATAGAAGATTACAATGCTCAACTTCAAGGACCAAATACACACACATTCTATATATGCAACATTCATACATCTATAGGCAAACAACACTAAAAATATTCAACTTGTATTATTTTTAAGGGGTAGGATAGGTAGGAAAAGTTAGGTATATATATGAAAGTTATGGTGGATTTTAGCATAGGGAGGTCCTTTAAAAACCATGTTATCATTCATTTCAAGATGAAAAAATACTAAGAAATAAGATAAGGAAACTATTAGGAATGGTTTGCATTCATTGATGCCAATCCAATGCAAATAATCAAATGACCCTTGAAAACTCCAAAGAAACACTAAAACTAGAGCCTCAAACACTTTCTCTAGTCAACTCCATAAATATAAGGTGTCCTTAAAATATTATCAACATAACATTCCCAAATTAGAATGTAGAAAGGAATTTATAACCTAAGTCTATGCCCAAAATGACTACCATTAAGAAGCTTAAAACCATATACCCTATCAACACTACATGAAGAATATGCCATTTCACTTCATTGACAAGAAAGAGAAAAAATCATAAATGTTTTTCATTAATCTTGAAAATAAATCTTACATACATCAATGTTCAGAATAGTAACATGGAAAAAATCATGGCGGATTTGTTCTGAAACATGGGAGACATACCAAATGCTCTTAGAGTTTGCTAATGACTATACAAATGCAATCATCTTAGCAACAAAAGTAAAATCATAGCAAGAAGTTTGAAAATCAATAAAACATCTGTATAGAGGAGATTTATGAAAGTTCAAAAGCTTACAACTTAAGAAATCCAACCCACCAACAATAACCTCTGTAAAGAGGAAAAACCCTCTTTTTTATACAAATTTCTTGCCTAGAATATTCCTAAAAGATGCTCCATCTAGAAGATGTTTTTGAACATGTCTGTAGACTCTCATGCTTTGCAAGGTTATCATTCTAGTAACTTGGTTGTCCATGTAATGATGAGATTGCAAACAAAATTTGATCTACCTAGATCTAAGCTTGTTACAATTGAGCTTGAGGGAGAATATTATTTTTGGGTGAAAAACAACCTTGTCTTCTTGTGCAACCATTTTTGCCTTGATTTCCAACTAATCGTTTGCCCAATTAGATGTTTGTCTTCCTCCTTGTGCAAGCTAAATAATGCCTTTAGCTTTGTCATGATAGCATCAAATACACTTGCATTCTTTCATCACTACTTCAACTATAATGAGGTAATGTGGGATCCACCACCATTTGAATCATGTGGAGAACAAAAGAACATCCCCTCAAAACATGATTTCAATGGTCTATTTTTGCCTCAAAACCCTTGCAATGATTATCCTCATCCAATGAAATCTTTGACATTAGTCAAATATTGGTATATAACACTTAGCTCTTTATTTTTAGCTTTTACCTTTTAATTTTTCCATTCACATTTTCCTTTCCCCTTTTTTCTACCAAACCTAATAATGGTATGTGCATATTTCACCTTATTTTGCCTTGATGGGTTTTTATAACCCAATGACAATTTTAAAACTTTTATCTTCATAGGTTTTTGGGATTCACGTATAAATATCACTTTTTGGATCCAATGGGATTTTAAAACCCATTTACAACTTGTGAACTTTGCAGAGTTTCAAACTTCTTATGCACTTTTGAAAGTTGAAAATTCAAAGTTGCATTTTAACATTACATTCCTGCTCAGAAAGTCCACTTTGATTTTTCATTTACAACTTCCCACTTACCCTAGATTATAGACCTTATACATGGACATTTGAAACTACCTAAGCATAATTTCATTGGCATGTGATGCAAGCTATGAGGTTTTGAGTTCACATTACAATTTTCAATTCAAATGTTGTAATGTGTTGTTTCACTTCCCTTCCCCACTCCTTTTCTCTCTCTTGCTTTGCAATTTGGTCTTTGACTTCTATGGATGCATTGATATAAGACATTTAGCATGGATTTTAAAACACAAGCTTGTGAGCTTCAGGCTTTTGGCTACACATTGTAAATTTGCATGAGGCAAGCCATAAATAAGATTGCATTTTCATCCTAAAGTTTCCAAACTTCTCACACATTGCACTACTATCTAGGCTTATCCTTTCAATGAACAGAGTTGAAGGATCATTTTTATCATATTCAGGTTTATGCTTTAGAAAGGTTATGGGGCTTTCTTGCATTTATGTATCCGGATCTAGCCTCTTAGAACTACCTTCACCATTGCCTTGTGAAATAGGATCAAATGGATATTGATTGTGATCTTTATACAAAGACCCATCATTAGTTTCCTTGCCATATTAAAAATCATCACCTGAATGAACAATGGATCCTCCTGATTCTTAAACATTTTATAAATGACAATGTTTTCTCTTCTCCATGTTGATCTTATTGGTCTTCACATGTCACAACCACTAATTTTTAATGAAAGAGGAGGTTATCAGGGCTCTTCTATCACAAATAATTTACCTTATTAGATAAGGGAAGCCTTTAAAATACCTCTTCAATCAATGGAACTAGCTTTGCCTCCAATAATCACCACTGTCACAAATGCATTAAATTTACTTTATGCAGATAGTGAGCAAATTATCTCTCCTTTTGTGTTTCATCTTCTCCATGAAAAACAACATTACAAACGTTTCCAAAAGGTTGACCCTTTATCTTTGGCATTGGTGATATTTCATCTCCTTCCCTTTCAAGCTTGTTGGATTCTTTAATCTTTTTGTCCCATTTTAGAGCAAACATAAGATATTTAATTACTAGATTTAGTCAAGCTGGTGAATCTACCATCCTAACAACTAATCTTGAACTTAAAGTAGTAATGCCAATATAAAATGATGCCAATTGAGTGTGATTTAGAAGCAAACAAAAATAACATTTGGCATATTCTAATCACCTCAAGTCGTTACTACACAAAATAGTGACACACACCTCTTACCTTGGGTGAGATTTCACACTTTATATTTATATTTGCATGTCGTGGGTTTGGGGAATCCAACTATAGTTTGCAATTTACAAAATAAAAGTTTGCATTATGACATTGCTTTCCCACTTGGAATCTTCATCGGATTCCACACTTGCAATGACCTTTAAAACTTCTGTTGCACTCTTTGTTGCTAACATGTTGTGTCAAACTTTGGGGTTAGATTTGTAAAATGTAAATTGAAATTTAATGTTGTAGTCCCACTTAAAATGTCTTTAGACTTATATTTCCTTTGAAACTTTCCATTACACACTTGGAAAATTTGCATGGTCCTTTTGACTATCCACATGGACATGACTCAAGGCATATCATTGGTTTTAAAACACCTGTTATGATTTTTTTTTAAACTCTCTACCACTTTAATGTAGACTTCCATGTGGTCTTTCCTTTTTGGCATGTACAATGGGTGGCAGGGTTTTGAATACATATTGAAATTTCAACATTACATTTTGATGTTGCAATCCCTGTGCCAATCTCTACTGACTTGTGACATCTCTCAAAAACTACCACTGTATTTTAATTAAATATATTCATTTTTATATTCTTTTAGAAAATTTAAATTGCATTTGGTCTTTATTCCTCCACATGGGATTAGACTCAAAATGTTTTCAAATAGGCGGCAAAATGTTGATTGCCATTTGCATATCAAAGTTGTTTTGTCCTTCAAAATGTCTACTCTTACATTTCCTTTGAAAATTTCCACCTCATTTAGATGTAGACTTAGCATGAATTTTTAAAAAATTCAATGTAGGCTTTTCTTTTATAACTTTCAGCTACTCCCTTTAATGGCACACATAGCGGGCTTTGGACTGTGGAGTATAACTTGAAAATTTCAAATTAAAGTTACAATGTGACATTGTATTCATGCCTAAAATCTCTGAGACCTTATCTTCTACAATGGAAATGTTAGACTTTGTATTTTTAAATACTTAGTCATTTTTTAATCTTCTTGGATTGATTACACCACAACCCTATTAATGCCACTAAAAACATGAAAACATTAACTGTGAATGAAACCAATTTTTATAGGGGTTTCATAATCTGATTACAAAAGTGGGATTTTTATTTAAGATGAACACTTGAAAATTTATTTTAGAGGTCAAAAATTAAAACCTTTAGTTACTTATTTCTCGAGAAGGGCACAAATTGCTTGGGAAGATTTGGGCACTAATAGGGAAGAAGAGAGAAAAAGAGGAGAGCAAAGTAGAGAGGGAAGCAACAACGTATTGAGGAAGAGAGAAATCAAATTGAGCAAATGATTTTTGGATTGTGCTACTTCTGCATGGACACTATTACCATGTAGGTGGTACCTTTGAATTATGAATAAATATATATTCTACTCAGAATTATAAATTCATTCATAGAAATGAAGGCTGAGTATATAGTCGTTCCAAACCATGAGACCATATATGAACAATAAAAGAGTAGAAGTCCATCAAGAACCATTGCATTTTCTAATTCACATACTGATTGATCATCATAAATGATTCATGTGATGAGCTTCACTTTTGATCGCAAATACAAAAAAAATATTGTGTAATCAAAATAGTTAAACATGCCCAAATATATTTAGAATCATTCAGTTTTGAAAAAAAAACATGAAACTATTTTTAAAATAAACAATGATATTGTATATATTCTTCTGTGTACCTTTTAAAATTATTGTAAATTATATTTCATGTAAACATTTTTTAAATTGATGTTATTAATCTCCAAGTATAGTCTAAATAGTTAAAATCCACTCCAACTTACCTTTCGAACATCATCCCACTTCTGCATAGATATCTAACAAAAAACATAAG
The DNA here is from genome assembly GCA_037957365.1 of Torreya grandis. Classification (NCBI taxonomy): domain Eukaryota; kingdom Viridiplantae; phylum Streptophyta; class Pinopsida; order Cupressales; family Taxaceae; genus Torreya; species Torreya grandis. The sequence goes on along the minus strand of JARHVA010008502.1, from coordinate 42,273 downwards.
GCACATCATTTTTAGAATCTAGCTTAAAAATGAGAGTTGTTGTAAATACTCCTAGCCCTCTATTCTTATTTTATCTACCACATCCATACAACCATTGCTTATATTTCATGTAAACATTTTTTAAATTGATGTTATTAATCTCCAAGTATAGTCTAAATAGTTAAATTCCACTCCAACTTACCTTTCGAACATCATCCCACTTCTGCATAGATATCTAACAAACAACATAAGGCACATCATTTTTAGAATCTAGCTTAAAAATGAGAGTTGTTGTGAATACTCCTAGCCCTATATTCTTATTTTATCTACCACATCCATACATCCATACCACATCCATACAACCATTGGAATTTTTCTTTTAGAGCTTCCTAATACATAACGCCATAAGAGTCACTCATGCGGTTGAAGTAATTCAAGTCCTCATCCACTAAAGCTACATGATAACATGCAAATAAAACATAAATTAAGTTTACATGGTCAAAGAATGCTTCAAAATGTTTCATCATTTCAAAGTGTTTGAGAGCATCCTTGCCATAACCATGTATTGTGTATTTGTATACTTCCTTCTATATATTTCCACATTTTTCATACATGTCTATCAAGGTGTTTATGACTATAACATCCATCCGAAAAAAATATGCTTTCAATTATTCTTTAATGGAACTCCATACCATGTTCCAAAGATACCATAAGCTAAAATATACTCCATAGAATGCCTTTGAGTTACCTTTGCATCTTTAATCTTTTTAGAATTATTTGCTATCATTAAATATGCCCTCTACTTGTCTTATATCTATTAATAAATAATTGAATAGAAACAAGGGTTTGAAAAATGTTAAATTTTGATGATAGACCTTGATTGTTAATTTACGAATAGAAAATAGAAGTTATTATTAGTGTAACAAAACAATATTTATATATTATTTGAGTAATTATATATGGTACATGTTATGAATATATTTAGGATATACATGTTCTTTTATATATGAAAAATATCACTGTGAAGACTTAGGTAGTTTATGTATAGCATATATAGGTGTGCTTATATTTGTAGTAATATTAAATACTAAAAATAAAACATAGAATCCCAAGGGTCATGAATCTATAATTACATGAATTTAGTCTATTAAAAATTTAATAAATTGTTTAAATGAAATATTATGTTCATATGAAGTATAACTTGATTTATGAGTTATTCGATTCTCTAAAATTATTATGACTAGTTATAAGAAACTGAGTAGTGTGTACATAAAATGGTGGAGTGTGATATTAGTGTTTGTCATAGATTATACTACATTTGTATTTACTTATAAAAATTAGAACATGCAATCTAAATATAGATTATACCTTGTTGGTATGAATTGTACTTGTTATGCTTATTATTTATGTGACAAATAATACAATAGAGATTCATTCATACATTTGATGGACTAAATGTATGTGTTTTGATTATTCTTATGTTTAGCATGTTTTATGCCTACTAGTAAGAATTAATATGTATGAATCTATTGTTATATTTATATTAACCAAATCTCATAGTGATGGTACTAAGTAAGTAGTGAAGTGGACTTCACTAGCTTATTAACATCGTCAATGCCAAATGAAGGTAATCCGATCAGGTGGTGTGTATGAATTTGATTGATCTTAGAGATCAATAAATATTAAAAAATTTGGCCAAATTAATGTCAGTTAGACATTGTCATTTCTTATGTATAATTTACATATTTATGAAATATCATGTTAGAACATATTTTATTTAGGGTACACATCATGTATTAGGAATCCTACAACACACAGGTACTAGCTTGTCTCTCTAGATTTTCACACCATCACTATCTACTCATTCATGAAGGGAGGGACATTCTCTGATGAGGGATTGTATGGGAGATCGATGGTCCATGGTTGGTGAGAAAAAGAGCTCAGATGATTCTCTTTCTCCACATAGTAGTACTTATTTGGAGACTACACTTGAGATTGCCACAAATATTAGAGTTCAGAAAACTCATACTCTATAAAACCCTGTATCTTGTATTGTATTTATTACTATTGATACATTATATTTGATGAAATGTAATTCATTACTCTTTGTACATTGACAATAGTGGTTTTATGTTGATAATTCATGGTTTAAAATATTTAATTACTTTCTATATTTAGTTATGCTTTTTTTCATCTTATGATAGTGATCAATAATAGAAAGATGTTATATGCTTATTTAAAAATTAACATACTTAGACTGTTCTATCTGGATCACTAATTAGGTTCTCGTGGTGAAATCTAATGAAAGAATACATTGATTAATTTTTTTAAATCATGTTATTCTATCAAACTTGGTGGGGTTGTTACATGCAACGTGTGATATTTAATGGCATATAGTGACATAGCATGTATCTAGGAAAATATGGCTCATATATTGTTCTTTGAATGCTTCAAACCTATGGTAATACTAATTTTATGATTGATATATAAATATAGATTAATAGATAAGGTTTGTTCACTTGAATGTTTGATTCAGTGCTTTTTAGTAGGTTATTTTGTGAGTTCCTAGTGTTTTCAAGATGATGAATGAATTAGGATTGATATTGTGTATATACCAATCCATTTTGAAAATATATATCACTAAATCACTTAGTAAGACCTTTAGGATTCTCATGAGAGATGGGTTCATGTGAACCACTACTCATGAAACATGGGTCCTTGAGTTTGACTCAAAAAACTACACAATTGAATCATGATAGCAATATCATAACTTTAGGATACATTTCATTTTAAAATTGAATGACTTTTGGGCACTAGACACTTTGTAGGAAAGCTAGACACTTACGTCAATGCATGTTTCTCTCTAAAACATAAGTGCCCAGGATGTTAGAAAGTAAGTATAAGTCTAAAAATAGTAGTGATGGATATTAATAAGGTTTAGAGGATTTTTAAAAATATATAAGTCATAATCATCATAATAATAGTTTTCAAACTAAGAGATAATGAATTTAGCTACAAAGAGATAGTGAATGCGAGTCTTTTGGTATCAACATGTCTATAACTGAAAGGTAAAACCATGATGATATTTTCCAAGTGTACAAGGATAGATTACCACATAGATTATATTTTAGAATCTAAAATAATAAGGAAACATTAAATACAATACATATATTAATGACAATATTTTACAATTTTTGATGGTTTGCATAAAATTTCACCTTACATCTAATATGGACTCATAGAAAGAATATTGTGTATAATCAAATAAAAAAATCAAATGTTTTTCATACTCACATTTTAAAATATTTTTAACCTCAAAAATAAAATTATGATTATAATATTGATGACATTATCACATGAACTTTACAGTGAAACTAGTAGATGGGCATTCCTGAAACATCTTGAGAGAAAAAGGTAAGATGTGTAACTAATTCACAATCAATATACATATTTAATATCGATAAATAAGAGAAAAAACAAACCCATAATTTTTTAAATCAGAATAAACTCTGATAAATAAAATTTTACATAGATAACCTTCTTGTTAGTGTTTTTAATTACTCACGTACACTATTGTATGGTTTTAAGATGCACATTTATTATTTATTTGTAATTTTAGGTAGCAATTAATTGGTTCTTACTTATCCACAACCTATTATTAGAAAATATTTTAAATTAAGTAAATACTTGATTGACTTCTGTTAATAATTATTTTGTATGTTTTGTAGCTATTCAAAAAAACCGTAACACTAAGCCTATCCTTCTCTATTATATTTATAAAAACATAAAGGGATAGTGGGTGAGGGTTATTATGGATGAGATTTACTATTATACTAGAATAATTAGACCAGTTCTTGTAAAAATATTTACATAGTGACTTGAATGAATCCATGTTACTTTATTTCTCAACTTTCATAGATTTATTATGTAGGTATTGTGGGTATTTGTATTATGGTAGCTAACAAGATTTTGCACCCTATCTAGTAATTTAATAGGGAATCATAACTAAATAACCTTGACCTCATTTTTCATGCTGGTATAAATGATCAGATATGTATTTTTTCATTCTTTTTTACATATTTAATATTCATTTTAGTTTTTAGATATGCAGTTTATATATTTTTTTGTATTTCAAGTTTCAAGCCCAAACTTATTGATGTACTGAAGATAGTCAATTATTATGCTCTCATCTCACCCTGATTGGGTTTTGGTTTATCATAAATTGGTGAATGTAGTGGGGTACTAAGGTTTGAAACAATTTTTTTTCCTATGAATCCTAAGGTTAAAACTATGTTCAGGAGTTGTAAATCTCACATGGGTTTTCATTCTACACAAAGCAATAGTAAATTTTACCTGAACCATAGTGTGATAGGTACTTCCCCAATACTCAATATATCAAAAAACACTTTTAAAAAATCTTAGTTTTCATGTACCTCATGGTTTATAATAAGTGTCTATAATTTTTATTTTTGTAATTAGGAAGTCTCTTAGTTGTTTGATTCTACAGTGCATCAGTAAGTAATTAACCTTAAGATATTAATCTTTACTTACCTCAAATATGGGATAGTATGGTTATAGGATGGTGTAAACCTCCATAGTCATTTCCCTTTATTCCTATTCACTATTTATTATTGTGGATTCATACATCAAAAATATTAATATTTTTAAAAACAACTCTAGTTATATTCATTAGATTTTCACCATTATAGTATTCTCTATTCAACTTTAGTTTTAGTATTCCCTATGTATATTTAGTTTTCGTATCCCTATTTGGTTAAAAAAAATTCAAAAAATAACAACAAAAGGGCAAATTAGAGGGCATTTTTTAAGAAAAAAGGTTTCTTATAATTTTTTTATTTATGCGTGAAGCCCATAGACAAACATTTTTTAATGAATCAAAAAACAAATTATGGGCCATATGAAAACTACACCATTATGAATTTATCATCGAGATGATCATTTTAATTAATATTTCATTTTTTTCAAAAAATCATTACATACAAAATTTTGCCCTACAGTCTTGAAAGCACTTTTTGAAAAACAAAAATCCCATAAGCTCATAACACAATTTATGATTTTATCATTGAGATGATCATTTTAATATGTATTCTCATAAACATGTTTTTAAATTTTTTTGCATATAAAAATAATTGGGCTATTTTAACTCATGTTTTTGTGCTACTAATGGTAGAGAAAAAGATAACCCTCTCAATTTCCAACTAATTCAAATATAAATGATACATTATTGATGCTTTATTTATAAAGGGTTTCTAATGCATTATAATGAATCAATAATTCTCACCTTTATATCTTGTCAAATGGTAAACATAGAAAATCCATTTTGATGAAGCTAAAGGCATCCTTGGCTAGTCAATATTCCTTGAATTAAAGTTTAATTTTAGGGCATCATGGAACTTTATAAAGTTTTTACTACCTTGGAGGAAAATTTTGGAAACCATAGTAAGATGAGGAAATGCTAGCTGGAAAATGAACTCACTTCTCTTAGTTTAGAAAAATTTATTATCACATTGAGGACTTTAACACTCCAGTCAAATACTTGAGTCTTTTACTTGTTAGGACTGGTGAAACCAAGATTGATGAAAAACATATTATGATTACTATGTAGATAATTTGGGTTACCCTTACCCATTATTGTTTTAAAATTACTACACACATCAAGCATCTATGGGATCTACATATGTGACACTAGCTTTTGACATGTTTTGTAAGCAACTTCAGAGAGAATAGGAAAAAATATTATTTTATTAGGTAAATTCAACTTGAAGGTTCCAAGTAAAAAATATTAGGGATCAATTTTATACTAATTTAATTCCACAACCCAACTTTGGTAAAGGCAAGGGATTTGCTAAATAAAAAAATAAAGCAAAGCTCAAACTTAAGGGTAATTAATTAGCTCAACAAAATTCTCACTTAAGTTAAATTAAAGCTAAAGGGAAATTAAATTCCAACATCGATCAAGAGTGTTGTAATTGGTGTAAGGAAATAGGAAATATTAAACATAAATGTTTCAATAAAATGACATACTTAGAAGTAAAGATGACAACATGTAGCTCCCAGTTCCAAGATAGAAACAACACTTTACACAACAACAATATCCCCTGTATCTTAATGTTTTCTAGATTCATGAGCCTCTCACCATATGAAATATGATGGATCACTATTTGAATATCTTGACCAATGTCATATAAATGATTTTTTTTGGGAAACTCTAGATATTTAGTTATTGAGGGTGAAGGGACATTTAAATAAAGAATGACATGTTGAAAATTTTTTATCAACATTCCATACTTATTTATGAATCTCCTCTTAATATATCAAATCACATATTTAGGTGAAGGAAAAACTTTTGATTTTACATAATGGTCATCAAAAATATCAAATACTAATCCACAATTATAGCCTTCAAAACGTTTGATCATCCAACATGATTGTATAAATTTGACAACTTTTTTCTCATGCAACCCTTAAAGTCATGATTACACATGATAATGACTTGAGTAAACTTTTTTGATAGTGTTTTGTTTACCTTATCTATCACTCATTGCATCACATCAATAAGAATCATATAGTTATTGGTTTTCCACAAGTTTAATTCTAATATGACATTTATTCAAGTTGTGCACTTGGAAAGCAATACATGAATTCATTCTCCAATGGAAATTCCTTGAGTTAAAGTGAGATTATAATTGGTTCACAATGATCTTATGTCATTTCATAATGTTTATTTTAGAAACATAAATGCATGCTTACATTCATTGATTTGATACATTCCAAAGATTTGATATTTTAGTAATTCCTCCATCCTTCCCTTCATTAAATTACATCTTAATGTGGGTGTTAGTATATTTAATTCCTCGTACACTATTGTATGTTTTTAAGATTAACTTGTATCATTTAGGAAAAGGTAATTTAATGTAAAACCTACATCCAAAATCAAATTTACCATCCTATATTGTAATATATGACTCTAGAATAAAAATGTTTTAGTTTCAAGCCAAATGTTTTTTGATTTCTTAGTTTAGAATGTAATTCATGGGTCCACATTCCTAATGAAAATAGAAAATCAATTGAAAGGAAAGGTCATCCTTGTATCTTTGTTAGGTACCATGAAGATATGAATGCATATTGTCATCTTCTTCCAAGCAACACTAAAGTGATATACAAGTGGAATATGTTATTGGATGAATAATCCTAGAAATTCACACCAATATATCATAACCCTCCTCCATTTCCTTATGTTGAGTTGGATACAATTTTTGAGTTCTCTTATGAAAAACAAGACAATTTATATGAATCTCATTTTAAAATTTACTATAGTTCAAAACATGAGCCACATAGAGACAATAAACACCTCTACCTCTAGTGCAAGAAAACATTTAAAATGCACATGCATAACCAATACAACCTCTACCAAAATGGGTTAACATAGTTTGTAATGAGTCTAGTGCATTAACATGGGATATAATATATCCAAACATGAAGATATTGCAATATCTATATGGTGTTGCATGTTTGGAATAGTTGGTAGTGACCAAAAATCCAGAGACTTATCATCAAATCCTGAACTTATTTTTCTAAAGAATAACAAAACTTGGGACTTGGTTCTAGTTTTGAAATGAAAAAATCTAGTGATATGTAAGTGGGTGTACCACACTAAGTATGCATAAGATAGGCCCACTGATAGATACAAATCCAAACTTGTAGCAATTTTTTTTTCACAAGTTAAAGGTGTTGACTACCATGAACCCTTTCCTCTAGTTACTAAGATGAATTCCATCAAGATAATACTCTCCTTGGATATAAAACATGGATGGGAAGTCTATAAAATGAATATCAAAAGTGCCTTATTCCATGGAGACTTGTAGGAAGAAACCTAAATGTCCCATTCTCCTAGGTCTGTAAGCAATGAGAACTCTAAATTTGTGTACATATTGAAAAAGTCACTGTGTAGTTTGAAACAAGCTTCTAGAGTTTGGTATGAATGGATTGACATGTTCTTAATCAACTCTATCTTTATAGGGAGTCCCTCTAATCCCATAGTCTATACCAATAAATTAGATGGGAAACTCTTTATTTTTTATCTTTATATCGATGACTTAATCATCACATGGAGTTGTACCAAACATATTTATGATTTGAAATGAATTCTTTTGATATTACTATCTTGGATTTGTTACATTTTTTCTCAGTCTTCATATTCCATGTAGTCTTAAAAAGTAATTTTTATTAATCAATCTAAGTATGCTCAAAATCTCAACTATTTCATCTAATAATTGTTTTATCTTATTTTATTTGTAACTACTCACCAAAACTATAACCCTAACCATAGACTTCTCTCTTTTCTATATAAGAACATAGAGGGTTAGTGGGTGAGAGATATTATGGATAAGAATTATTACTATACTAAAAAATTTATGCTAGTGCTCTTAGTCAAAAGAGGTAACTATGCTACTTAGATGAATTTGTGTTACTTTATTTCTAAGCTTTCATAGATTTATTAAGAAAGGATTGTGAGTGTTTGTCTTATTGTAGCTAACTTGATTCTAAACCCCATTAAACAATTTAATATTTAGTTTTAAAATTTTAAATCATGAATAAAAAAACAAAAAATTATAGTGCTTTCTGTAAGGACTAAATTTTATGGTCAACCTTTTCTATCATGAAAAAAAATTATTTAAATTATTTGTTCAACATTACCCTTCAAATTCTAGTATTATTAAAAATAAAAAATATACACATTAAAAACAATACACATATTTATTATAATCATTTACAATTTTTTGATCTTGTGCATATTTCAATTTAAATCTAATATGGTCTCAAAAAAGACTAATTTATTTTGGATGCATTGATAGGTTGTTTATCTTAGAGATAATCTACATTTGTCATTCTTACATACCATAACAACCTCTTGTGAAACACTTTGGCCAAGGGAGAGATTGGGGCTCAGTAGGTTCATCTTCAAAGGTAAGTATTCCTAACGTAATTCCTCCTTTGTAAAAGTATATAGATATGAATTTGTACTTATTTCCCATGCATTAGTATTTCATATACATTGACGTGATTATATGTATTCTATGAATGCTTACTTTTAATGTTTATTACCCCCACTTTTTACCACAATATTTGGTGAGTATTAGATTAGAATTTACTTATTATTAGTTTAGTGAATATGAAAACATAGGACCTAGTTATGGTTATTGCATAATTTTGATTGATTGGAGGCTTTAAAACCCTCCCTTATGATATTATTCTGGTAAGAGATCCCTTGGATATGTATATTAAATCCATATTGGTCATGAACCCAAATATATAATGTATCAACAATAAAAAGTGTAAGTAGGATTTATGTTCTTACAGATAGGATTTATTTATAGATCATTTCCATTTCCATTTCATATAGATACCTCCAATATCTAATGTAAGATCAAAAAAATAATGAAAAAACTCAAAAGAAAATGAAGGGGGACATGATCCTTGATACAATAAACAAACTAAAACCATATAAAAGTCTAAATTGTATTACTTTGTTGTGATTAACTCTATTGTGGATTATATTATCACATCATGCCACTGTACAAACATGGTATATAGGACGAAGAAAAAAACCAAACTGAGGAGTGTTAAACCCATTATATATGATTATATGTTCATAACATCTCAAAATATGGGTATAAAATATTCTCGATGAAATTGAAATAGGCCATGGATTGGGATCTATCAAGTCATGAGAATTCTTTTGAATCATAAATAACAATGCCTAAATATGTTGGTTCGAGTATTATCAACCTGTGTGAAAGGCCCCACTTTTCATGTGCAAGAGAACATGTCCTAGGAGAGGATAGTTCATATGGGTCATAATAAAGGAATCAAAAAAGTGTTAGTCAATAATGGGTTTAGCCTATATAATTTTAACACATACTTGTTAACAATAATGGGTATTAATACAAAAAAATTCATTTCACAATGAAGTTGTTTCTACAGATTTTGAGGATTGGGTTTATCTCTTGATTTCAAATTTAGTGGTGAAAAAAGTGGAAGATCAATTGGATCTTTCATCTTTGGCCAAATGTAATGGATTTCACCTCGATGTTGAATGATTTAGGAACTAAAAATCCATAAATTGGAGGCCTAGACACAAAATGGAGATTGTTTCAATGGCCAAGACTTATTTCTTCATCTCTTTATCTAGAAAATATGATTTTCTCAAAACATTCTATGGAGGCCTAAGGTTTATGGTAAATACATTATCTCACTTAGTAAATGGAGACTAGATCTTTACCATGGTGAAGACTTCTATCAAGACTTTCATGTTTGAATCTTTGTTGCTAAGCTCCCATTAGAGTTTTGGCATGAAGAAATCATTTTTGGTATTGCATCATCTTTTGGTCATCATTTAGCCATCAATATGACTATTAAAATTAATAAAAGACTCTCGATGTCTCAGTTCAAAGTGTTTGTCTCCCCCTCTAAACCATTTCTAATGTCTATCCATTTAAGGTCTAGAAAGGAATTATGAAAATAGAGATTTTAGATTGATGAAAAATTAGGATCTTGTAAGAAGTTTTCCAATTTTAATCACATGGGGAAGCCATGCCCGAACATCAAGCCTCCATCTAGTGGTGATGTGTTTCTGGTGCCTTTAAAGGTGTCTCTCAACTTCAATAATATTATGGAATATAGGGGTTCCCCTTTATCAAAATTTGATATGGATTTATGACTCTCTACAAAGTAGCCATCTCTTTCTAGCTTAAAGTTAAAATTGGATCTTTTAGGAGTCCTAAGTGGAATGGATGATGTTGAACCTAGTCAAACAACACCATGCCAATCTCATTGTGGAAAAAAAGTCCTAGACATGAACCATCTTATTTCCATGGATTTATCAAGGTTTGGTAGGATGGATGAGGAATAATCTCGACCAAAATTTGTTGGTGTGTCACCCCAACCTAAAGAGAAAATTATCTTAGGTTTAAATATTCCCTCTCAAGAGGATGGGAACCCTTTTATTGCTCTCAAAGATCTTCTTAAGGTCGAATTATCTCACCAAAATATCCCATCTTATAATTCCCCAACTCCTAAGCTTACTAGTCAAGACCCAAAACAAAAGGATGAATAGAAACTTAATTTTCTATGTTTAGTGTCATGGTTCTAACACATGAATTTAAAATTTGGTAAAGGTGAGATGGATTTAGGTAATGAAAGTAAAAAGAGAGGGATACCATTGACTTGAATAAAGTGATCATGGGAAGTGGAGGAAGAAATTATAAAGGGGACTCAAAGAACCCTCTTGGATGGGAAATTAATTAATTCCCAATGACATTATGACCTTTGTCCTTCTGTATGGTAGTCCATACTCTAGGTTGGGTATCATCTTGTTTGGCCTTCAAGGGGTCTATGAATCTTCCATTTTTATGAGTTGAGTGGCTTTCTTCTCTTGAGACCATTTATATTTTTACCAAGTATTTTATGGTTTCTTTCTATTTTATCTATGACTTTGTTCTAATGAATCACTTTTATAGCTAAGACTTCTAATTTTTTGAATTTTTAGTGGTTGGTAATTTTTTATGACCATTTTTTTATTTCATTTATTCTATGGGATTTTGTTTGGGTGTACGACAATAGCCTTTTTTGGTATAACTGATTTGAACATTATTTTAAGTTGAGTTCCCTTTTCTTTTCATGATTTGATTTACCCATGGTAAATTCATTGCCATCTCATCTTCCCATGTCAAATCATGATGTGTCATTCTCATTTAAGATTTGGTGCCCCTCACCTCTTAATCATTGCCTTATTCCCTTGAGTGATCTTTCCCCAAGATGTTCATGTCATTATTATCTCCCTTGATGTTCATTTAGTTCTTTTGGTCTTAATTTTTCTTAAGTGTTGTTTATGGGCTCTCTTTTTTTTGTTATGCTCTTTATACTTTATGGTTAATTTCAAGATGATTGACTTCATTGCTAAAGCTTACGTGGATTCACATGATGATTATCTAGAGTCTGATAGAGGCAAGGATGATGGATCTAAACATGATTTTCAATTGGGAAACAAGATTAAATTAGGTAAAGGGAGAATCAAGCCTAAGTCTCATTCTAAAATAAAAAATAATAATTAACTCGTATGGGAAATCTTATAAAAATGAGGACTCACCTAGATTAGGATGAAATTTTTTAGACACAATTACATTTGGTCAAGAGAATTTTTTGTTTCCTAAAAAGAAAGATTATTTGTAATGAGGTTCATGTGAATGGAGATCTCAGAGGTATTCATAGTGGATGTTATGGGACTTATTGTCCATAAAATCAAGTATTAAAAGGATTAGAGTATGAAGGATGAGTGGGTTTATAATTTTTTTGGTTCTTTTAAAAAAGCTAAGAAGGTCACTAAAAGCTTTAGGGATACTGACCTCTTGAAGGCTTGGCCAGAGGTATGTAAGTAGGTCATAATGTATCTAACCATGGATTCTAAAGGAAGCCTTATTCAATCTTATCACTTCATGATTCTTAATCACTTTAAGGATATTTATAAAAGTAACCTCTCCTTTTTTCTTTTGTGATCCCCAGAGGATTAGGTGGCAATTTTTCAATGAAATAAAAAGGTTTTCATAGTTTATCAATCCCTCATCATATTTTTTTTAAGATTGCCTCTCTAAAGAGGAGCAAGGAGGAGAACCTAAACCCTAGTTCCCACTTTCACTAAAAAATGGAAAGAAAAGATTTTGTGAGTATTCGAATGTTGATGTTTTTGGCACCAAAAGTTAAAGACTTGTAAACCAGTAAATAAATTAATCTTAGACTCTATATACATGGAGGAGTTGGTTAAGTATTTAGCTAGGACCTCTATAGAGGGAGATATTTTGGTGATTCTATCAGCTCTAGGTTCCCTAGAGGTCCCTAGTATAATAGATAGTGCTCTAATCGAGGTAAGTTCACCAAAGTAAAAGTTGTGATCTTTGAAATTATGTCTAAAGAATAAGGCCCTAAAATTAAGGGCATTGAGAAAAGAGCTTAAAGACATCCATTGGGTCTTTTTCCTAAATATGGCTCAGTGGCTAAAGATGGCCTTGTTTATGAAATTGGTACCCCATAAAGCAAACATGTGGATGACTATTAAGATCATTAGATTCTAGGCTCCTTTAGGTGATTGACTAGAATTAATGCTACTCCTAAATTTGATCCCAAAAATCACCTCCTCTCCTTATACTACAAGAGGACTAAAGTTAGGAGGTAAATAAGGCCCTAGTTTTAGGACTCTGATCCGTAAAATACACTAATAAACTCAAAGTGAAGTTTAAACTATGAATACTAAATTTATCAAAACTTAACAAATCCTTGAAATACTCAAAATAACTTGTAAATTATTTGGCAAATAAGTGTTCTCAGTTGTCGAATTGGATTGGAACTGTCGAAATAATTTCACTTCCATTCACCAATTAAACCAGTTTATTTTTTAAAAATGTCGTAAAATGTCAAATTTTAATCCTTACATGAATTCATAATTAAAATAAAAAATTAAATTAAAAACATGCAATTAAAAAGACAAATTACCATCTGACATTGATAACGGAGTTCGGCATCTCTTGCCTATGTCTCTGGGTTTGCCCAATAGTGAGGACCTTCTATTAAATTTGTGTAACAAATGGATTAAAAATTCTTTGAAACACTACACAATTTAGGTTTGATCTCTGTACAATAACTCCACCTTCACTAATATACTCAAGCTCGGCAACACAAAATCCTTCCTCAGTCTTCAACCCTTTCTGAAGGTGCTTTGGTCCCTACACTCAAACTATTGGTCTATTCATTACAATATTTCTCTTTTCAATTACAAAACATAACTGAAAAGGCTCTCTCTATGTATATAGGTCATAAATTGGATTATAATCCAATTTCTAAAGCTATCTCTAAGCTTAAACTAGCTCTCAACCTATTAAAATAAAAATACACAGTCTTGTGAAGCTTACATTCAAATAAAAGTCCATGCCTTTTATAACACTTCCAAACTTGTAGCATAGTCAGTCAAGACTTACCCCTTTTGCATGGTGGGTCACGAGTTCAAGTCTTCGGCCTTTATTTTTTGGATTACCTTTACTTATTTTATCCCACATTCAGCAAACATAAAAGACTTTATGTCTTTTAATAGTTGTTTGACCACCTTTACCAATGCTGACACCCCTTTTGGTGGGCTTGAAGCATCAAACTAGGCCTTAATGGCTCCAAATTTGGCATTACACCAACTTTAGTATGGAATATGGCTTGGCCTTCGTGGAATGGAAAAAGGCTTGGTCTTGTCTCCAATATTGAGGCATGTGGAAGGATTGACTCGGCATTAAAATTGGCATATCCCATTCTCGATCTCTATGGCTCAACATATGACATGGTACTATGGAAGATAGATCATGAATTATGTGGAATCAACATTTCTCATGGTCTACATACATATCGAGCTTGACTCGAAAAAGTGGTTGAAAGGTGTGGCAAGTGTGGGTTAATCCCATGTGGCATAATGGGGAGTGGTAATAGTCAATTGCCAAGTATTACCAAGGAAAATATTACAAAGCTTTAAAAACATATAATTGAATTGTCCCACATGCATCCAGTGGGCATAATATAATGGTTTAAAATCAAATGCAAATACATTGCATTGTGAGATGGAGGCCAAGGCACCCATCCTTAATCAAGTGTGTCAACCCTCGCTGAGGGCCCCTAGTGCATCAATAGTGGGTGATCCAAAACTCAAAAGCTTTGGTTGAAAGATAATTCAAGAAACAAGAACAAAAAAATTCAAATAATGCTATCTCTGAGAAGAGTTATTTTATTGATCAAATTTGTAGATCCAAACATATGCTTATCTCTGAGAAGAGATGTTTGATTTCCTTTTTGGGTTACATCTTCATTTATACATGTTTTTAAGGTGTGGGGAGGATTTGGAAGGTCACCAATCTCAAGGGAAATGAATTGGTTTGACTTCCATCATTTACAACAATACAAAATTCGAGGAATTACTATTTTTAGAAACTTACTATTTTTAAACTACACTACTAAAATTGAAATTTGGGGTACTTTCATTGGGTTTTAAGGGGTCAAAATTCATTGAGCAAAGATCAATTCCATCTCATGATGTTCCCCTTATTATTAGCTTTTCAGTGGTTTAAACGGTGAGTCAATTGGAGCTATGGTGCAAAAGTTATGGCTCCCAGAAGTTCTGCCATGAATTAAGGTGGACCCATCACCTGAATTGTCATCTGAATTGTTGCCTAGATCATTCCTCCCTCCTTGAGAAGCAATGGTCCTCATTTCATCAAGATTTTTCATCAAGTGTGGTAGTTATACTTTGATTTTATTCCCGATGCATACTTGAAAGGGACTATGATTTATAGAAGTGTGTAGGGCCTGATTTTTCACCATTTCTATCTGACCATTAGTCTATGGATGGAAGGCCGTGAACTTCTTTAGCTTGGTATCTATTTTCTTCTATTGTTGTGTTGTTTATGTAGTCAGGGCTTTAACATCAATCCTTTTGAATTCTTATGGCTGGACCACCATGAGAACAAATTTCTTGGCACTAATCAGAGAGACAAATGTAGAAGGTGGTACCTCTGGTACCCTGTAACACCGTGTTCCAAGAGTGAGAGTAATCCTTCAAGTTCTTGATTCATATATGCCATGTCAATCATACATGAATGGCTGACCAAAGAGAACATCACAAACATCTAGATTTACCACATCACATAAGACCTCATATTGGAAGGGTTTTATTGCATATGAGAGAAGACATTGGTGGGTGACACGGAGGTTTCTCCCTGGACTCAACCATCCAATACTGTATGGCTTAGGGTGAGGCTTTATAGATAGATTTAGGCTTTTGACAACATTAGTAGAGATTAAATTCTTTTGACTTCCACTATCAATAATGAAATGCAGAGGCTTACCTTTCACCCATAACTTAGAGTGAAAAAACCTTTCCTTAAAAGGATCAGATGTCTCAGTGTTGTCCACCATTTGAAGTCATTTGGAGAGAATAGGTGGATAGTCTATTGATTCTATTTTCCACCCAATCTTCCTATAATTTGACCTCATTCTTGGGATCATACACTCTAAAGATAAACCACTCTGATACCACTGATCCAAAACTCAAAAGCTTTGGTTGAAAGATAATTCAAGAAACAAGAAAAAAACAATTCAAATAATGCTATCTCTGAGAAGAGATGTTTTATTGATCAAATTTGTAGATCCAAACATATGATTATCTCTAATAAGAGATGTCTAATTTCATTTTCAGGTTACATCTTCATTTATACATGTTTTGAAGGTGTGGGGAAGATGTGGAAGGTCACCAATCTTGAGGTAGATGAATTGGTTTGACTTCCATGATTTACAACAATACAGAATTTGAGAAATTACTATTTTTAGAAACTTACTATATTTAGACTGCACTACTAAAATTAAAATTTGGGTCACTTCCATTGTGTTTTATGGGGTCAAACTTCATTGAGCAAATCTAAATTCCATCTCATGACATTCCTCTCATTATTATCTTTACAACAGTTCAAACACTGAGTCAATTGGAGCTACGGTGCAAAAGTTATGGCTCCCAAAAGTTCTGCCATCAATTGAGGTGGACCCATCACCTAAATTGTCATCTGAATTGTTACAAAGATCATTCCTCCCTCCTTGAGAAGTAATGGTCCCCATTGCATCAAGATTTGTCATCAAGTGTGGTAGTTATACTTTGATTTGATTCTTGATGCATACTTGAAAGGGACTGTGATTTATAGAACTGTGTAGGACTTGATTGTTCACCATTTTTGTCTGACCATCAGTCTATGGATGGAAGGTCATGAAATTCTTCAACTTGGTATCTATTTGCTTTTGTTGTTGTGTTTTTTGTGTAGTTAGGGCTGTAACATCAACCCTTTTGGATTCTTGTGGCTGGACCACCATGAGAATAAATTTCTTGGCACTAATCAGATAGACAAATGTAGAAGGTGGTACCTCTAGTACCCTATAGCATTGTGTTCCAAGAGTGAGAGTAATCCTTCGAGTTCTTGATTCATTTATGCCATGTCGATCATACATGAATGGCTGAACAAAGATTACATCACAAACATCTAGATTGACCACATCACATAAGACCTCATCTTGGAAGGATTTTATTGCATATGAGAGAAGACATTAGTGGGTGACACAGAGGTTTCTCCTTGGACTCAACCATCCAATACTGTATGGCTTAGGGTGAGGATTCATGGATAGATTTAGGCTTTTCAAAACATTAGTAGAGATTAAATTCTTTTGACTTCCACTATCAAGAATGAAATGCAGAGGCTTACCTTTCACCCATAACTTAGAGTGAAACAACCTTTCCTTGAAAGGATCAGATGTCTCAGTGTTGTCCACCATTTGAAGTCATTTGGAGCGAATAGGTGGATAGTCTACTAATTCTATTTTCCACTCAAGCGGGATCATACACTTTAAAGACAAACCACTCTGATACCACTAATCCAAAACTCAAAAGATTTGGTTGAAAGATAATTCAAGAAACAAGAACAAAACAATTCAAATAATGCTCTCTAAAAAGAGATGTTTTATTGATCAAATTTGTAGATCCAAACATATGCTTATCTCTGAGAAGAGATGTCTGATTTCCTTTTCAGGTTACATCTTCATTTATAAATGTTTTGAAGGTGTGCAAAAGATGTGGAAGGTCACCAATCTCGAGGGAGATGAATTGGTTTGACTTCCATGATTTACAACAATACATGATTTGAGGAATTACTATTTTTATACTACACTACTAAAATTGAAATTTGGGACACTTCCATTGGGTTTTAGGGGGTCAAACTTCATCGAGTAAATCTCAATTCCATCTCATGACGTTCCCCTCATTATTATCTTTCTAACGGTTCGAACAGTGAGTCAATTGGAGCTACGGTGCAAAAGTTATGTCTCCCAAAAAATCTGCCATCAATTGAGGTAGACCCATCACCCGAATTATCATCTAAATTGTTGTCCAGATCAGCGGGGCCCATGGTTCTCCATATGACTGCCTATCAAAGATCAGAGGTTGAAACCAAACACCAAACCAAATTTTTACATGAATATACAAAAATAGACTATCACGTGTCAATAGATGAGTGGTCCACTTGTCGCATACAAATTGTGACAGCACCTTATTTTGCTTGTCATAAAATAACTTTAGCAACCTATAACTTAGGCATCCAGACTCTATTTTGTGATCCAAAAGAACTGCCAAAAATATCTCAATGAGCTCTTCCACATGAAAGAGGTTTCATCATGACTTGGGAATTTTTTCTAAACTAATCTCTAGATCACACCTCCTTACAAAAGAGGCTTTTGGTCTCTAAAAGTCTACTATCTCCTAAAAATTGATAATTAGTCTACTGCATAACATCAAATAAAACCCAATCATAGCAAGAGATAAACATTGGAAAAATAAATGATTCACAACTCAAGTGAAAATGCCTACAACATGGCATGAGTAAAGGAATCTACAACTGCCAATAAACTGATCACAACATACCAGAACTATCTATCCATGTCACATCCTATAAAGTGGTGAACTATTAATAAACTGAAACAATTCCAAATGTAGCTACAAAATAATTTTGTTAATGCCAATAACATACAATAAATGTTGTAGACAAGTTGCAATACAATGCCCTAGTATGGGACTTACAATGCTAAGCAAATGTAAACAACACAAAGTGTATATTGCCTAGCATCCAAACATGCCCATAGGGTTTTACAATGCATCTCTACATCCATGTGCCAAAAATAGATACATTCTCAAAATAGCAATCAAATCTGATAAAGTATTTTAAGAAAATTAACTCAACCCACAACATGCATTCTGTTATTATCTCCAACTTATCAAATGAGTTAAAGTCCTATAGACAACTCACTCGGCATAAATAGGAGATTCCAAAACATAGAGCTATTAAACATAAGGTGAGAATTGAAATACTTCTAATGATAAACCTATCTCAAAGTGTTCTCACAAGCTCTACAACGCATTATCAAAGCTTATTATTTCTCTTAACAGAATTCTTAACAATGCTTTGAAAAATAAATTCATTATAAATCTACTTAATCAAAATTTCTACCTAGTTAACTCAATTTCCTCAGTGGATTCCTTAACATCATTATGGATTGATTTAACTTCATTGACCTTATTAATAGGTTGATAAATCATCTTAGTTTTACCATGTCTAGAATGAGAAGATGATTGATGTTTAAAATAATGATCAATCCGATGTCCACTCATATGGCAATGAGTACATAAGACCTTCTTAGGTGAGGTCTCCCTTTTACCTCTTCTTGCTTTGCCATGATGAGAATGGTATTTAACACCTACAATCTGCTTAAGCAAAGCATGTCTCTTCCAATAGCATGCAACACTATGGTTATGCATTCCATAAAAAGTGCAAGGAAATGATTGCATCATCTTCTGAATGTTAAATCCAAATTTATTAAACATAAAAAGAGGATCAAAAGATTTAGTGCTAACTCTAGTGTAGGAACTAGGAGGTGGTATCTCAATACCTCTTCTACCTATTCTCTTACATTACACATGCTCTACTAGTGGCCTCAGACCTTTGCTATTATAAGCTTGTCTTCCTTTAGCCGTGGAGAAATTTTCTCTAATATCCACCTGATCACTAGTGTAACCCAAACCTACATGAGGAGATCTATACTCTACCTATATTGGGTCAGTAATTCCTTGACCATTTCGACCAAGACCTCTTCCATTAAAGCCCATTTTCTTCAATAATTTGGATCCTATACCCTTAATGTGTTTTTTCATAACTACCAAAAGCATCATTACTTGAATCCAAATCTGAATGGAAAGAAGAAGATGTATTACTTGGTGAATAACTTACAGTGCACTCAGTCATAATCTCTGCATCTGAAGTAGAAGGTATTGCCTTATTTGGTTCACCACACTACAATTTGATCAAGAGCTCATCCATAGATTCAAGTTCTGATTTCAAACTTGCAACTTGCTCTTCAAGAGCTAAGAGCTTACATCTCATGAATGTATTCTCATCCTAAATCTGGGTATTGATGCTTTCAATCTCTTCCATATTAGCTTTATGTGATAATTTGCCCATGGTTTCCTTTAAACACACTGATTCCACAACTACACATTGCAATCTAATTAAGTGATATTGATAACTAATAAATTGAAAGCAACTATCAAATCACACAATCAAAAGCTAAACCTACTTTCTAACTACTATGATATCCATAATCTACACTGATAAACTCAAAGTGAAGTTTAAACTACAAATACTAAATTTCTCAAAACTTAACAAATCCTTGAAATACTCAAAATAACTTTAAAATTGTTTGGCAAATAAGTGTTCTCAGTTGTTGAATTGGATTGGAACTGTCGAAAGACTTTCACTTCCCACCAATTAAACCGGTTTATTTTTTAAAAATATCATAAATTTTCAAATTTTAATCTTTTCATGAATTCATAATTAAAATTAGAAAACTAAATTAAAAACATGCAATTAAAAAGATAAATTACCATCCGACATTGATAACAGAGTTTGACATCTCTTGCCTACATCTCTGGGTCCACCCAATAGTGAGGACCATTTCTATTAAATTTACACAACAAATGGTTTAAAAATTCTTTGAAACATTGCACAACTTCCCTCAGGTCTAATCTCTGTACAAGAACTCCACCTTCACTGATATACTCAAGCTCAGCAACATGGAATCCTTTCTCAGTCTTTAACCCCTTCCAAAGGTGCTTTGGTCCCTACACTCAAACTATTAGTCTATTCATTACAATATTTCTCTTTTCAATTACAAAACATAACTAAAAAGGTTCTCTCTATGTATATAGGTCATAAATTTGATTATAATCCAATTACTAAAGCTATCTCTAAGCTTAAACTAGCTCTTGGCCTATTAAAATAAAAATACAAAGTCCTGCGAAGCTTACATTAAAATAAAAGTTCATGCCTTTTATAAAACTTCCAAACCCATAGCATAGTCGGTCAAGACTTATCCCTTTTACATGGTGGGTCATGAGTTTAAGTCCTTGGCCTTTGTTTTTGGGATTACCTTTACTTGTTTTATCCCACATTCAACAAACATAAACAACTTTATGTCTTTTAATAGCTGATCGGCCACCTTTACCAATGTCGATGCCCCTTTTGGTGGGATCGAGGCATCAAACTAGGCCTCAATGGCTCAAAACATGGAATTACACCAACTTTAGTATGGAATATGGCTCGGCTTTCATGGAATGGCAAAAGGCGTGGTCTTGTCTCCAATCTTGAGGCATGTGGAAGGATTGACTCATCATTAAACTTGGCATATCCCATTCTTGAGCTCTATGGCTCAGCATAAGACATGGTAATGTGGAAGATAAATAATAATTTATGTGGAATTGACATTTCTCATGGTCTCCATACATCTTGAGCTTGAATCGGCAAAGTGGTTGGAAGGTGTGGCAAGATTGGGTTCTCCCATGCGGCGTAATGGAGAATGGTAATAGTCAATTGCCAAGTATTACCAAGGAAAATATTACAAAGCTTTAAAAACATATAATTAAATTATCCCACATGCATCTGGCGGGCACAATATAATGGTTTAAAAGAAAATTCAAATACATTGCATTATGAGATGGAGGCCAAGGCAACCCTCCTTAATCAAGTGTGTCGACCTTCATTGAGGGCCCCTAGTGAGCCATTAGCGGGGCTCATAGTTATCCATATGACCACCTGCCAAAGATCAGAGGCCAAAACCAAACACCAAACCAAATTTTTGCATGAATGTACAAAAATAGATTGCCACATGTCAATGGATGAGTGGTCCACTTGTCATATACAAATTGTGACACCTCCTTATTTTTCTTGTCACAAAATAACTTTAGTAGCCTATAACTTGGGCATCTAGACTCTATTTTTTGATCCAGAAGAAGTGCTAAAAATATCTCTATTATCTCTTCCCCGTGTAAGAGGTTTCATCATGACTTGGGAATTTTTCCAAACTAATCTCTTGATCAGACTCAGGGGAAAGCTTCAAAGAGTCCCCTTTAGGGCATTTGGTGTGGTTCCTTTTGGATCCTAAACTTTTGGCTAGTTGGTTTTTTGGTTTCATTTATCTCATTTTTTGCTTCTCTTCTCTTTTTTTCTTCTTTGGTTTGTTTTTGAAGGCAATTCCTTGTTTGTCTCAATGATATGTGCACCTAGTTTTTTGATGTACTCTCCCAAGACTCCTGTTGTGCCCTAGTTTAGATTCCACACTAGATCAAGGTGGGTTTAATCTTATTTGAATGATGTTATTAACAGTAACCTTATACAAAAATTAGATTCACATATCAAAGTATTTTATAAATACAAAAATTAGATTCACATATCAAAGTATTTGATAACTCATGTAGCCTGTAAATTAGTCAAATAACATTAGATATGATACGGGTACCAAAAGTGGTAACAACTACATTCTATGTAATATCTCAATCATTACATTATAAATTACCCTTGGGTAGAACATTGATACACATTATGGAGTATATTCCATCTACATTACATATATGTGTCAAATTTATATATGATGGGTAATTATGGACAATTCTCATTGATGATAAACCCGTTAAAATTTGACAAATTCTACATTTTGACATGGAAGGGGTTACTAAAATCTACCATAAAAGTAATATATTTCACTTGAAATCATATCAAATAAGGATATGGGATAATCAATAAAAATATTTCATTTACCTCAAGATGCTTATAAGGAACTATCCATTAAGGTGCACATGGATACACACATAGAACAAGAACCATTATCAAAGGATATAATGATAAACAATAATAAAATCCAACATTTGATCTCCTTTTATTTGTTAACACTAAGCAATAGGATGGAAAATATTCATATTACTATGATAGTGATGATTAACTTCCTCATACTAAGATAGATGAACAATTTTAAAAAATAAAATTTGTTCTACTTGATCATATTTTGTGTAACCTATTCACACCTACAAGACCTGGTACACACAAGTTAAATTCATCACCAAAGAATACACAATCACATTCATATAATGGAAAGGAAACATTATTAGGTAAAGATGTAAATTTTTGTTATTTAATCCATCCCTCATGGCTACAATAATTATTTTAAACTTACAAATGACAAATGTAGATACATCACGTAAATACCATGGAATCCACTCATAAGACCCCATAATAGATTTTAAAAATAAAAGTAAAACAAGATGCTCTAAATAAAATACTTTATATGTTACTTGAGCATAAAATCATATATTTAACTCATAACAAACATAGATCAAGTGCTCCACTCATTCCTAAATAGGTCTATATTGTAATTATCATCGAATCATTGGCCATGATACAAATCAATACGAAGCATTGTAAACCCAAATTTATAAATAAAAAATGAAGGATGTAGAATGATCATACCTAAACAATGAAAAACACCTTTGATTTATGATATTTCAAAAGGAGAAAGTGAAATCAAGCATACTTCCAAATGCCCACACTTAGAATAACTAACTATTACTACAAATAATTATGGGGTCTATTGTCAACACCTCAAGGTTGATATACATAATTGGGATATAATTTATAGCATCAATTATTTTTGACATTTGGGACATAATATCTAAGAGTTAATTTACTCTCCAATATTACCATATTCTCTAGGCCACACCATTCTATCCATAGCATGTGGACCCAATGTTCCTTATACCATCATCTGGGCTTAGAATCCAAAACCAAATTTCACATATCATATTTGTAAATATCAGTTTTACAAGATGAATGCAATGATGAAAAATACAAACATGTGCCTTACCTTCCAATTTTAAGATGAATAAATTTATGTCCAATATGATGGACATGATGATAGGCCCGTAGCAACAACTAGAGACACCAAATTATTAGAAAATATTGAAACATTGGTAATGAAAAGGCATAAACAATGGTGGAAATAATAAGGGTCATGAGGAGCAACAAAAAGTATTTTATATTTTGAATGGGAAGAATCACCTCCTTTCTTTGTGATTAAAATTTTCAAGTCTAAAAATGTACTAAAACATTGAATATTTCAAAAATACAAAAAAATTAAATATTAAAAAAAAATTCAAATAACTAAAAAATACATTAAATTTTTAGTATTCCTACATTTATTATCTCCTTGGAATATATGTTGTTTGTTTTATGTTATTAAATATCATATCATTTCATTTTTATACACATATATGTTTCATGCATATTTGAGTGTGATACAATCATACCCAGACACGTAATATATGCCCTTACAGATGTTAGACCTCTCCTCTACTTGCATCATATAGTACATTAGGGGAATCTAATTATTTGGTCATGATTGATACATGTTACATATCTTTTATGATCATTTCTACATTATCATGTTTCAACTTATATACTAATGCTTACACATGCCTATATCTATGGTCATATCTTTCACAATGTACTTGATATGTTGTGTGACATGACTTTTTGCCAACACATATATGAAGTGACTAGTATGCTTATAATGGTTTCTTATGACTCATCTATTTTTTCGAATTCTTTGATGTATTATATTTATTTCTATTGTATTTATTTTGGAACATTTGAATATGTTACTTTCTCGTTATCCACTCTATTATTGTGTGTTGTTTACACTGAATATGTCAATTAATGACATTCAAATATATCATCTCTTTTGATTGTACAAAATTTGAAGATGCCACTTATATGAGGTAACCTTGGACCATTACTTTGCATTACATTGAATGCCCTTGTGTGTGAGATTGATTACTTGCATAGCTTGTATTATTACTCTCTATATATTACCATGATCTATACCATGCAGTTTTGGACTCAATGTGATCACATACTATGAGCCTAAATGATGTGTGTGTGTGTGTGTGATCCTATATGTTACATGATTCATATCATACAACTAACTTATTGTTTTGAGGTAAGGTACCTACCATATTTTATTTTCCTGACATTAAAAAGGGGTCATAGTTTCTAGATTTTAGTGAGGGAATGTCACAAAAGCATGACCTCCACACTTATAAACCTTCATAGTATTTTAAGATTTCATTAGAGGCATGCAATAAATGTATGAAATACAAACATACAAACTTACTCAATATCTCTAGACTTTAGTGGGGCATGTAATAAAAAAATGACCTCCACACTTGCATAAACTCACATTCAATTCCATGATTTAGATATACACTAAGGTCAGAATCCTACACATTACACTAATTTTTCATAGATTTGAAATAGTTTTTTTCAAATTTTTGACACATATAGTCTAACTTAGACATATTAGAGGTGCATATTCCATGTCATTTCACTAAAAAAATCAAAAATTTACCAATTATACTACTCACTAGGATGCACTGACTACACTAGGATGTACTAATATCAAACCTTTTTTATTGTAGTAGTTAGTTCATTTTATAGGTTGAAGTGATTAAATAATTCAAACTAACCAAATTTATATATTGGAGTGATTAAATCATACAATCTCACTAGATTTATAGGATGAGTTGATTAAATCATTCACCCTCATCAGATTATATATATTCACACTATAGTTGTGTGATTGAGATATAATGATATCAATGGTTGTGTCACAACTCATATTTAAACTAGATTTGGGGAATAAAACCTTCAAATCTCCATGTTCAAAACTATAAGGTTTAGGTTTGAACCTTTTCCAGCTCTAATGTTTTATAAGGATGAATCTTTACCAATTCAAATCATCAAGAGGTATCATGGTTGCATCAACACACATGTGTACTTCTTCCTTGCTGTATTTATTTTCAAGCATTTTAATTATTTAAAATTTTAGTTTATATGCACTGATTTATACTATAACATGCTCTTTATTACAACTCATATACTAGAAAATCACTCAAAGTGGGATCAAACTAAGGTAAGGTGTGTTATACATACCCATGTATGCATTTATTTCCTTTAAAATACTAATTTCATCCTTATGCATTACTAGATAAAATGAGGGAAATGTAGATACTAAAACTAAATATGTATAATATCTCACAATTTTATATTTGAAAAATATTAATCATAGCTCTACCCTTTTATTTCTAGACCTATCTAATGTCAAAAGGCTCATATTTTCCATCTCATAGTGACTAAATTCTTATCTCTTAGTCTAATACATATAATATTAATGAACCTAGTATCTTACACTTCAAATAAATATTATAACCTGATAAACATCATTCACTATTAGTTTCATATTCATACCTATTTTTTAGCCTTAAGTAGATACTAAATCTAAATTATTTAGCACCTCAATATTGTATACTTAACAAGTACTTGTCATGGATGTACCCTTTAGTTCTAAGACTTTCCTACTACCAAATGCTCACATCCTCTATCTCTTATGCCTATTTTTTATCTCTTAGTCTAAATTTATGTTATTATGATGACCAAGCCTCATATGATATGAAAAATACTATAAAACTACTTATTATCATCCTCTATAAGTTTTAGATCTGCATCTATTTTCTAGCTTCCTAGACACTTGTGTCCTAGATATATGCCTACATCAATGCTAGTCTCTTATGCCAAACTAAGTTTCAAGTTACCTAAATTCATAAAATTCATAATTGTAACATGTTCTTATGGTTACCCTAAATGATTTAATGTGATATAATTCCAAATGAAATATATATATATATGTATGTATATATATATATATATATATATATATATATATATATATATATATATGATCAATCCTCGTTCATACCTCACGTAACATAGACATAACAACTCACAAGGCAAACTACCAAAATCATTAAATTAAGTATTCAAAAGAGAAAATTTTACCTATTATTTACTATTTAAATAACAATCATAGGGACAACCCATATATATGTTTGAAATAATGAAGTAGCAATCCATGAGACATATTTTCCAAGTTACAAGTTAGGTCACTCTATGTACTTGCTTATCACACATTGCATTTTTTTGCACACACAAGCCAACATGTAGAGGAAAACTAAATAAATATGAGGCCCTCTTATAATTATTTGGTATGTAGGTAGTGCCCATTGATATAGGGGTCCTTCGGGTAGCTCAACACTATGTGCCCACTAACCTATTTTTCCCATAGTCACTCTAAGGGTGAGGAAGCTAGGGTTTTGATCATTTGACAGTGAGGGATAGCCTATGCATGAGATATAAACACACTAGAGTAAATAAAAAATAAAATATAGAATGTTATAAGTGGTCAAACCCAAATATAGTTGATATTTTCTATTAGACACCTACATACAACTCAAATACCAATTTTGATGCAACTGTCCAGTACCAACACAAGCATCCAAGACCACATAATTCAAAATTTCAAAATCTAATGATTGTTTTAGAATCCAAATCTAGTCTAATTATACCCTATTCCATATCAAATATACATGTGCATAGTAAAATATATAATTACTCTTTTTTCCATTTATTATACTATCAATCAATCATTATAATTTTTATTTATGACATATCTTAGTATTATAAAATCAAAATATTGTTTATCTAAGTTTATAAATTAAATTGGCATGCTATAAATATGTTTAACACCCTTGTGATTATTCATTTATATATTATTAACCCTATGCTATATTGACTGATCTCAATTTAGGGTTAAACACCTTTTGGACACTACTAACCACTTAGGGACATTACCATGGATGGTAGTGTCCAAATCCTTATCTAGTGTCTAGTTTCCAAAAGTTGTCAAATTTCAAATGTTTTAAAACCTATGGGTTGTTATATTTGTCTTATACAAACTTAACATGAGATATTTTCAAAAGGTGTGGTGTTAATATAATTTTAAGCCTTCTCATTCCTCATCTATCAAATATCATGTAAACACCTACTAAAGCTAAATTAATCAACTACAAAACCAAGCTATGCTGCCTTATTCATCCCTATTTTCATATCATGCATAGGAATAGTCATATTAAAGGTTTGAAGTATTTAAAGAGTACCCCATGATTGATATTTGTGAAGATAAAAGCTATCACTACATGCATAATGATATAGTATATTTCACCCTTGTGCACAAACCTTCCCACACATAGAGGAGAATTACATAAGTCGGAGGCCCTTATTGGAGTATAAGGAATGTAGACAATTACCATTGATATAAGAGGTCTTTAGAGTTAGATCAACATTCTGAACCCAATAAACCCTTCTTAACAAATTCATTCGAAGGGTCAATAAAGGTGAAGAGATAGGGTTTGATCAATCATAAAAAAGAGACAACATGTAACCCATATATGAATAAACCATCTTAAAGGTGATAAAAAAATATAAAATAATGAATTTTATTGCATCCAAATCTAATCATTATTCTATACTAGACAATTACATCACAGTGAGACACTAGCATTGATGGTAGTGTCTAGATCTGATGGTATTGTTTGTAGCTACATAAGTACAATTTATAAAATTTAATGACTTATCCATAATACTAATCTTGCATAATTGACACATATTTCTAGTCTATATCTAATTTCATATTCTAGTCTATATCTATTTGTATTTGATGATTCTATTGATATTTATAGTATGCTTAGTTTTACATTAAATGAAGGATGTGTTCTTTTATTATTTCATTAAATATCGTTGATATTTATGATCATGTGGATTATTTAGGTAAATTCACTAATTTAGTGATCATGCATAGTTTATCATGTTTGATGTAGCTATTTGGTTGATCGAGTGAAATTGTTTATGTTATACTTACCTTATTGCCTTATTTGAAATGACTATGTAGTGTAATATTTTGATCTTATGTAAGCATTAAAAATTTATAGACGTATTTCATTATTATTGATATAGATGATATAGGTAATAATAAATAAATATTATTATTATGATATGATATTATAATATTAAAAGATAAATAATATTGTTTGATATGTCTTTATAAAAGATTAAATGCATCAGAAATCTTGTGTTGCCAAATGTTTTGTGGTTGACATAGTAACGTAGACTAGGGCCTTTGAATATATTGGTATCTATTTAATTTATAAATTAGTTGAATGGTTGACTTAACATATAATGATAGGTCAATAAAGTCAATGGATGTACATGGCATGGTATAAAGGTTTTGGTGTTGTTTATTTAAATTGTAAATAGAAAGGTAACAACGTAAGTCAATGGCATGTAATTATTTTATGGATTATATTATGATTATTTTAATCAATATAAATGAAGATTCAGTTGATTAGGGTTGTTAACCCCTCATTAACTTTGATTTAAGCATCATTTGGGATAATCATGGAGTTTTACATGTTAAAAAACAAAATAATGAAGAAGTTATATTGAGCCATTTTGGCATGCATTTATCAATCAGTTAAAGTGGCAGTAGATAGTGGTAAGGAGGTAAATGGAAAAGGGATAAAAAGATAATGGGGGTTGTGAATGGGAATGGACAACATACAAGGAAAAGGAGACACAAGGAGAAGAAGGTGTTGAATAAGTATAAGGAGAATTATTTTTTAATTTTTCATTGGCATACATACATTTACTAGGTAAGTTCAATAATTAAATTCCCATGTTTTTTTTGAATGAGTTTTGAACTCAGGTTACTAGGTTTTCTATTATGAATCCTAGAATAGTTGGGTGGTTTGTGGAGCCCTATGGAAGGCTCAGCCTCCACAAAACCCCACAAATGACTCAGGGTAACAGTAGGATTTCTCAGAAAGAACCATAAAAATGTTATGACTATTAAAGTTTTTGCTAAAACTTAGAATCCTCTCAAATTTTAAAAAAATATTCATAGTTGGTGTTAGGATTGTGGAGCTAAAAGCTTCACTGATGCAAACAGGAGAGGAGGTTGCTGAAGGTTGCTGAGTTGCAGAGAAGTTGGGGTCGGTCTGATCAGCCGACGTCAGCGGGAGAGCATAGAGAAGCAACCGACGTCGGTCATATATCGGCCGACGTCGGTCACCTCCAGGCAGACAGGGACCGACGTCGGTCACCTGTGTGGTTCGACTGCGAGCTAATTATGGGCAGTTAGCTAACGAACCAAGTGTTTGCATGATGAGTGCTAATTTTAGACTCATAGCTGCGGATCTAATTATTGTAATTAGATGTCTAATTATTGTTTGGATGAGATCTATATAATAGACTCATGGTTGTATTGGAAAAGTGTGCTAGGGAGTAAGAGAGCATAATTATAAGCTCCTTCTGTGTGTGAGGTAGAGCAATGGTGCGTTCCTCCTAGTGCCTCAGTACTAGGTGTGTTGGTGCTGGATTGGAGAGCCAGCTGGGTTCTTCAGGAGTGTAGGATCTTGGTCACAGTTGCATGGCCTATATAGGAGATCTACATGGTAAGTAAGATCATTGATCTATAGGTGTATGTGTGTGCAAGGTCGAGGTTCACAGGTGAGCAGAACCGTTGTTTGATTTGCAGGTGTGCAAGGTCATATAGACAGCAACACAACAGGGAGCAGTATCAGGCAGGATCTACTTGGAGTACAGGTGTGTACTCGGACAGAGCGACAGGAAGGCAAGGGAGTTCCTTCCATAAGTATGGTCTGTTGAATTGCAAGTTGTTGCAAATTCATGGGAGATCTACTTGAAGTACCTTGAGTACTTGCGGAGCACGTGGAGTGCTTGTGGAGTGCGTGGAGCACTTGTGGTGTGCGTGGAGCACGGGAGGTGAACACCAACTCTGTATTTTGAGTTGGGTGTTGGGACCTGAGAGGGAGAGCTTTGGGGAGAAGATTTACTGTTCACTTGAGGTGTGGGAAACCTCTGTAAGGTGGTGGAGAAGAAGTGGCATCTTCTTTATTGTATTCTTTTCTGTATAAAGTGTTAATACAATTTGTGTATTGTCTCTCATATCATGTGTTATTCTGAATTCTAGTTATTTGGTGAATCTGGTTAATTTCCGCATATTAAGTTGCTTGGTTTGGTAATCAAATTGTGTGCTTCCGGTTTATTTCTCCCAACAAGTGGTATCAGAGCTAAGGTTGGAGGAAGCAGGTTTTGTGTTTGGTTACAGGGCACTCTCAGGGGTTTCTGATCGAGTGGGAGT
Organism: Torreya grandis; assembly: GCA_037957365.1. NCBI lineage: Eukaryota > Viridiplantae > Streptophyta > Pinopsida > Cupressales > Taxaceae > Torreya > Torreya grandis. The sequence continues at coordinate 11,166 of JARHVA010008502.1, read as the reverse complement.
AGAGCAACAGCAGATCAAAGTAAGCTAAGAATGGAGGAGTTGAAAAGCACAGATGGTCACTCACGGTCCTATGGAAAGAAAGAGCAGGTAAAAGATTATTGTTGGTTGGTAGCAGATCAGCATGAAGAAACTGAAGAAGCAGATGTTGCAGGTGTTATTGCACAGGGTGTTCTTGGAGGTTTCTTGGATAAAGTTGAATCTTGGATAAAATATTCGGTTGCCTCTTTCCATGCAGCCCTAGGTAGAGGAGCTGGTAAGCCTTGCCAAAGAATTGGCAAAGGGGAAGTGAAGCTGAAATTGCAGGCGGCCAACACACAGGTGTTGATGAAGGTCATGCAGGTCCCAGGTTTGGAGATATGGCTAATTTCTTCAGAAAGATTGGGTGATGAGAGATGCACAAGAACTCTCACAGCGGATGCACTTGAATTAGCTGGTGGTAAGAAAATAGGTATCCTTTATCTACTTGTTTATATTACTGATTCTTCTTTTGTTGCAGAGACGTGGCTTCGTAGGCTTGGTCACATGAGCAGGAAGGAGATGCATGTTCTTAAGCGGAAGACAGATATATTTGACAGGCTTAAGAACTGGAAAGCCTTGGTGTTTATGGAGGAGATGACGGACAGAACCCAGTGGATGTGGCTGGATACTTCTGAGCAGGGCAGTTTGGACATGGGTTTTGATTCAAAGAAGCTCGCGGGTAAAAAGTCATCACTCACAGGCGAACACAGGTACCGATGTCGGTCAAAAGGAACCGGCGTCGAACAGACAGGTGCCGATGTCGGTCATGTGCAGATCGAAGCCGGCGATGTCGGGCAGGGTAAGACCGACGTCGGTCAAGAGATCGACGTCGGCAGTATGTAAGACCGATGTCGATCAGAGGACCGACGTCGGCAGCAGGGACACCAGCGCTGGCAGGTTGGTAGTCAGGTACAGACGCATGGAACCGACGTCGGTCGGATGCAGACTGTGGAGTGACCGAGGTCGGTCACTGTAACGAATTTTGGGTGGACAGCATGTTGTCAAGGAGTCTCAAACACCCATACGGAGGACTGAAGGCGTAAGTAGGCCCTCAAATTTGTGTTCCTCTTCTTTATACATGTTGCTGATTATAGAGCAGGAAGGATCCAGGAAACAGGTGTGAGCTTGGCATGGATGAGGATGTGATTCCTTGGAGGAGAACCAGACAGGTGTGTTTTGGTAGGGTTGCCAGCAGGTATGAAAGCACAGAGACGAATGGATACCTTAGTAGAAGAATAGAGAGAACAGATACGTGAGACGGAAGACCAGGTATATGGTCTTGTGGAGCTGCAGGACAGTGGTACAGGTTTTGATAGGTGGAGGACGGAGCAGGGCTTCAGTCAATGTCAGGGTAACTACTGTGATTTGACTTACCAAGGGGATGGTGATTGCAACATCATTCTATTGCTGTATGTGGATGGTATATTTGCTAGCTAGCAGGTTTGTACATACAGGGTTTTGCTGAGCTAAGGGTAAGATTAGTTCAGTAGCATGTCAGGTGGAGTTTGGAGCAGCGAAATTCTTTGACATGGGAGGCATGGAGATCACAGGTTGATTTTGTCTCGAGTGGGAGCTGATGTGAATCAGGTGTTGGCGAGGTTCGGGATGCAGAACCGGAGCACACTAAGGGCTGGACAGGTACAGTGTCCGAAATCACATGAGGTCTGGTATAGCCCTGAGTATTCCCATGCAGTGGGAGCTGTCAGAGAGTTAGGAGCCAATTCGGGGAAGTGGGTTCTCAGGTTTTTTGAGAGGGACCGGCAGCAGGTGTTGCTATGCAGGGTCAGGACTTCACTATAGGGGTTGTAGGTTTGGATGTGGCAGGGTACTCGGATGACAGGTGGTACACCACAGGATGTGTGGTGGGTTGTCTTCAGGTGGGAGCTTGAAGAGGGATACAAACCAGGAAACAAATTAGATAGAGTACAGGTACAGGTACAGTGTAGCTGTTTATCTCCAAGTGGGAGATTGTTAGGATTGTGGAGCTAAAAGCTTCACTGATGCAAACAGGAGAGGAGGTTGCTGAAGGTTGCTAAGTTGCAGAGAAGTTGGGGTCGGTCTGATCAACCGATGTCGGTGGGAGAGCATAGAGAAGCAACCGACGTCGGTCATATATCGGCCAACGTCAGTCACCTCCAGGCAGACAGGGACCGATGTCGGTCGCCTGTGTGGTTCGACTGCGAGCTAATTACGGGCAGTTAGCTAACGAACCAAGTGTTTGCATGATGAGTGCTAATTTTAGACTCATAGCTACGGATCTAATTATTGTAATTAGATGTCTAATTATTGTTTGGATGAGATCTATATAATAGACTCATGGTTGTATTGGAAAAGTGTGCTAGGGAGTAAGAGAGCATAATTATAAGCTCCTTCTGTGTGTGAGGTAGAGCAATGGTGCGTTCCTCCTAGTGCCTCAGTACCAGGTGTGTTGGTGCTGGATTGGAGAGCCAGCTGGGTTCTTCAGGAGTGTAGGATCTTGGTCATAGTTGCATGGCCTATATAGGAGATCTACATGGTAAGTAAGATCGTTGATCTGCAGGTGTATGTGTGTGCAAGGTCGAGGTTCACAGGTGAGCAGAACCATTTTTTGATTTGCAGGTGTGCAAGGTCATATAGACAGCAACACAATAGGGAGCAGTATCAGGCAGGATCTACTTGGAGTACAGGTGTGTACTCGGACAGAGCGACAGGAAGGCAAGGGAGTTCCTTCCATAAGTATGGTCTGTTGAATTGCAGGTTGTTGCAAATTCATGGGAGATCTACTTGAAGTACCTTGAGTACTTGCGGAGCACGTGGAGTGCTTGTGGAGTGCGTGGAGCACTTGTGGTGTGCGTGGAGCACGGGAGGTGAACACCAACTCTGTATTTTGAGTTGGGTGTTGGGACCTGAGAGGGAGAGCTTTGGGGAGAAGATTTACTGTTCACTTGAGGTGTGGGAAACCTCTGTAAGGTGGTGGAGAAGAAGTGGCATCTTCTTTATTGTATTCTTTTTTGTATAAAGTGTTAATACAATTTGTGTATTGTCTCTCATATCATGTGTTATTCTAAATTCTAGTTACTTGGTGAATCTGGTTAATTTCCGCATATTAAGTTGCTTGGTTTGGTAATCAAATTGTGTGCTTCTGGTTTATTTCTCCCAACAGTTGGAATAAATTGTGGCTAGATATATACACATTGGCTCGAGTTTGAGTTTGTCAGATCAATGCATATATATATATATATATATATATATATATATATATTCCATTTTAGTATTTTAATATGGGTTTTAAAATTAGACAGTGTTGGGTTCAATTGTTTATATACCTCTTTTTGGATACTAGGTAAAAATAATGAAAATGGTTCTAAGGATATATATACACAAATATATACATAGGTGCAAAATAAAGATAAACTATAGGGATATATATAAGCACCAATATATATATATATATGAGAGAGAGAGAGAGAGAGAGAGAGTTTGTGTGTAAGAGAGTGTTTAATCAGTTTATTCATGTTTGATTTAATATAGTCCCTTATTGTATATTTTACCAAATTATAAAATACAATAAGGGATTGTATTAAATCAGACATGACTAAACTGATTATATATGTATGTATGTATAATTTCTAGCTGGTAATTAAATGTCTTAAATATATCATACATCTAGAATTTTGTATGCAAAATACATCTAAGATGACATCCACTATAGTATTTCTTAGAGTATTCTATATACTCAATGTATATGTATCCATTTATTTAAATAGTCCCATAACTATATCATAAATGAAATGATTTCATATACTTGTTTTTATGAAACCTACAACTTTCATACACAATATTATTTCTTCTCCAAATTCCATTTTAAACCAAAATCTTAAAATAATCAAACCAAGATTCACTCATCAGCCAAATTTATACATTCTATTGACTATACCAATTGGTTTCATAACAAAATCTTGATTAAATACCAAATCATAATGCACAGTCAAGTTTTAGTAAAATAACCACAACACAAATTACCAATTAACTATGTAATTAAAAAACTTACACCTAGGTACTAGTCCCTCTATTGACTGAGTCAAAGTTATTCACAAATCAAGATCTATAAAAAAACACCGTACATAATCACATATTTCATATTGATTGTTTACATAGTTTAAAACATAATCATCCACAGTCCCTCTTTTGACTGAGTCAAAGTTATTCACAAATCAAGATCTATAAAAAGACACCGTACATAATCACATAGTTCATATTGATTGTTTACATAGTTTAAAACATAATCATTGATATCAATTTTTATCAAAATTAAGTATAAAACTTATATAAAGGCATGTGTGAATATACAATCATCTTATCCTCATTTCATCCCCAAACATAATAGACTTAAACCAAAAATATTACCAAATTATATTTACATAATCATATATGCATAACACATTATTTAAGACCGGGTATATGTTTTATACTTCTAAATTTATATGTATCAATTTGACTCTAAATAAAACAGTTTAAACCCAACCTTCAATTTGTCTAAATTGATAACATCAAAAAGTGTTACATAAATGAAATGATTTCATATACTTGTTTTTATGAAACCTACAACTTTCATACACAATATTATATCTTCTCCAAATTCCCTTTTAAACCAAAATCTTAAAATAATCAAACCAAGATTCACTCATCAACCAAAATTATACATTTTATTGACTATACCAATTGGTTTCATAACAAAATCTTGATTAAATACCAAATCATAATGCATAGTCAAGTTTTAGTAAAATAACCACAACACAAATTACCAATTAACTATGTAATTAAAAAAATTACACCTAGGTACTAGTCCCTCTATTGACTGAGTCAAAGTTATTCACAAATCAAGATCTATAAAAAAACACCGTACATAATCACATATTTCATATTGATTGTTTACATAGTTTAAAACATAATCATCTACAGTTCCTCTATTGACTGAGTCAAAGTTATTCACAAATCAAGATCTATAAAAAGACACCGTACATAATCACATAGTTCATATTGATTGTTTACATAGTTTAAAACATAATCATCTATATCAATTTTTATCAAAATTAAGTATAAAACTTATATAAAGTCATGTGTGAATATACAATCATCTTGTCCTCATTTCATCCCCAAACATAATAGACTTAAACCAAAAATATTACCAAATTATATTTACATAATCATATATGCATAACACATTATTTAAGACCAGGTAAATGTTTTATACTTCTAAATTTATATGTATCAATTTGGCTTTAAATAACACAGTTTAAACCCAACCTTCAATTTGTCTAAATTGATAACATCAAAAAGTGTTATTTATTATAAGCTAAAATTCTTGATAGGTTCGGATACAATTCTATACATAAGTGTCTACCTACATAGTCACTTCTAAAAACCTTATGACATAAATGTGTACATTTATCTCTCTCTCTCTCTCTCTCTCTCTCTCTCTCTCTCTCTCTCTCTCTCTCTCTCTCTCTCTCTCTCTCTCTCTCTCTCTCTCTCTCTCTCTCTCTCTCTCTCTCTCTCTCACACACACACACACACACACACACACACACACACACACACACACACACACACACACACACACACACACTCAACTGTGTTATGCATTTTTACCATGATGTGTATGAATGTTTATTATACATGTTATAATGATAATAAGTGGTTTATTCTTGATGTATTTAGTTAAATCATAGAAAATGATATTTATGAGTGAAATATAAAACAAAATAAGTTTTGAATTGGCTGTTTTATATGTGAAATATAAACAATTAAATTAACTAGAATTATAATATTATTTCATGGAGAAATAATGTTATAAGTTGCTTATGATTAAAGTAAATGGCAGTCTAGATAAACATTACCCTAATGGTATGTTGTTGATGATTATTTTTATATTTGGTTTATTATTAGGAATAAATTTTATGTTTGGATTGCATTCAATTCATTTGATGGACTAAATGAATGTAAATGATATTTTTATACTTAACATAATTTTAAATGAGTTGAAGTGAAATATTATTAATGAATCTATTAGTTTTTAATATTAGTTATTTATTTACAAAATCTCACATTCATGACCCTAACTAAGTAGTGGATGAATTTCACTGGATTAATTAGCACCATCAATATAACATAAGGATTAATTTTGATCAAGAGGTGTGTGTGAATTTGATAGTTCTTAGAGATCATTTATTATTAGAAACTTTGGCCAAAATAATGTTGAATAGACATTGTCATTTTATTTTTTGATATAATTTTCATAATTATGAGATATCATATTATAATGGATTTTATTTATGGTACACATTATGTATTCAATATCTTCAACCACATGAGTTCTGGTTTGTTACACTAGATTCTCAAACCATCAATATCTACCCATCCTTGAAGGGAAGGCCATCCCTTTTTTGGGTGATAGTGTGGGGCATTTATGGTCTTATGGTTGGTGGTGGAAAATCACTTAGATGATACTCTCCCTCCTAGTTGGAGTAATATACATGAGACTACACTTGAGATTACATGTTCATACTTAAGTTGTGTAGACTATAGAGTCATATAGACTCTACTCAGAGAAGCTTTGTATCATGTTTTAATCATTATTTATATAATTATTGTATTTATGAAAACTATATTTTGTATTCATTATGATTATATAATAGAGTCTCTAATGGTGTATTAGCTATGGATGAAATTTTACTATTTTAATTATGATGTGAGGCAATATTTATAGTTATTCAATTTTGTTCATAAATTATATTTATGTTCATGGTGATCCTTAGCTAAGTGGACATACTAAAACCTAAAGGTTAACTAAATTAATATAGTTAGTTAAAGATCACTAGTTAGGATTTCCCATGGAGAAATCTATTTATTGAATATGTGTATTTAAAAAAAATGTTATTTCAATATTCTAGTAAAACCTAGTGGGGGTTATTACATTGTGGTATCAGAGCTGAGCTTCAAACACTATAATTTTATGTGTTTGTTAATGTAAAATTAATTCTCCTTATAAAGGAAGAAAAATGGTGTGTGTTAGAATATGATGTAAGGGTACTTTGAATACCAAACCCCCTATAGATTAAAATTAGTTTGCAGTTGAGCAAGCTACGAAGTTAGACTAAATCCTCGTAACCATGCAAGAGATTAAGGGTTGAATCATGGCCATAGATATGGAAGTGCATGGAAATAAAGAGGAAAATACCCAAGAAGAACCTTAAGAAAATCCTAATGACCATGAAATCTTCAAGATCAAAGTCATAAGGAGGTGCCACAAGATGCTAGAGTTTGAGTAGCTACCAAGTTAGCATGTGACATGAAGAAGGTGAATCCACCTAAATTCAATGGAACTATATTGGGGAATGGAGTTGAATCATGGATAATAGAAATGGAGAAGTATTTTGAGATTTAGAATTATTCTTAAGTCACAAAAGTAGTTTGGGGGAGCTTATCATCTTGCTAGTGAGGTAGTGACTTAGTGGGGTAAATAAGAAGCTTGAGATGAATCTTAACTCAACCACCACTACCTGGGAATATTTTGTGACATTATTTAGGTCACAATTCCTTCCTTAGTTGTACTTCAACCAAAATTTTACAGATTATATAATTTTAAGAAAGGGGATTTATCAAAGAATGAATACTAGGAGAAATTCACCAAGATTCTTAAATATGTACCTCAGTATTAGGTAGATGAGAGGTTCAAAATTAAGAAGTTCATCATGGGATGAGAACCCAAATAGGTAGTGAATTAGATGTGCATGGTCTATCTACTATGGATTAGGTATTTGATAATGTGGTCAAGCAAAAATAGAAACTAAAATATCTTGACCAAGTAATAAATAAATTCAAAAATAAATATAGAAGTTATAAACCAACTTTCAAGAAGAATAATCATAAGTAGAGAAGCAAAGAATCAAGGGTCAATTCAAGAATAAGAACACTAAGTTCAATAGTGGTTCAGGGAACATGAAGCTTGGTAATGGTTTTAAGGGTGGCCTCAAAGGAAACCAATAAATTAAGAGGAACGGGCTAGTTGGAGGTTGCTTCATTTATGGAGGTGACCATTTTTCTTGAGAATGTTCTCAAGACAAATTGAATAATAAGGGACCAACATCTTACAAGGTACATTTTAGTAGCTGATTCATCTAACTTTTGATAATCAACAAGATGAATTTTAAACTTCACCAATAGAATTACCAGGTATTTTGTTTGATCATTTAGTTTTTATTTTAATTGATATTGAAGCTATAGAGTGCTTTGTTGCTCCTCAAGTACTCAATAAAGTGAATAGAAAGGCTAGAGTTATGTAAAATGCATGGTCAATACAATATGAGAATGAGTTTAAGGTCAAAGTTGATAAGTGTCTAGTTGAAGAAGAGATTAGATTTCATGAGTTTATGACCAAAGTAGATCTATATGTAGTAACATTGGGGTCATATGATGTTATCCTAGAAATCAATTGGTTTGGCAAAGCATAAAGCCAAGGGTTGACTATTTTCTAAATAAGGTTGTGTGTCAAGATGACTTTGCACATTAGACACAACTTTAGGGAGAGAGAAGGGAGTTGAAGCTAAGGAAATGTATGCCATCCACTCAAAAAATATCAAATAAAGGGATGCCAATCATTTATCATTAAGATAAATGAGATGGAAGAATCTAGGGAAACATCTATTGAAAATTATCCTTTTCTAAGAAACTTCTATCACATGTTTATAGGGCATTTTACAAGATTACGACTTAAACAAAAGTTTGATATCTTGATTGATATTATACTTAGATCAAAACTTCACTCCAAGGCATCATATAGAATGACAACCGCTAAATTAGTTGAGTCAAAGGTACAACATCAGGAGTTATTGTTGAAAGGTTTGATTCAATTGAGTGTTCATCATGGGGTGATCTAGTTGTTTTTTTCAAGAAGGTACATCACTCTTCACCTGCGCATTGACTACAAGATTTTGAATAAATCAATGATAAAGAATAGATATCTATTTTCACACATCGATGACCTCTTTGATAAAATACAAGGGGCCACAATCTTTTCTAAGATTGATCTTAGAGCAAGGTATTACCAATTCAGGATTCGTGAAGAGTAATATCCCAAAGACAATGTTCAAGACTCGATATGGGCACTAAGAATTTATAGTGTCACCATTTGGATTGATAAATTCTCTTAAAACATTCATGAATCTTATGAATAATGTGTTCATAGATTACTTAGATTGATTTGTGTTGGTCTTTCCATATGACATCCTTGTTTAGTCCAAGGATGAGGAAGATCACTTCTAGTATCTAGATTAAGTTTTACAATGTCTGCATAAGCATATAGATTGTATGGAAAGATATATAAATGTGTTTTTTCCAAAATAAAGTGTATTATCTAGGATATATCATCTCTATGGATGGTATTTAATAATATATAGCAAAGATAAGAGCCATTATGGAGTGGGTGACACCAAACAATTGTTAGGTTGTGGAGCTAAAAGCTTCACTAGGATGCAAATAAGAGAAGTTACAGAGGATGCAGAGTTGTGGGGAGTTGCAGATAGAATCAGTTGTATGGAAATTGGCATCGATCTGATCAACCGATGTCGGTCAGATGGCAGTGAGGAAGCAACCGACGTTGGTTACCAGTGGGCCGACATCGGTCATGGAGGAACCGATGTCGGCAGCCTATGCGTGAATAGGCAGTTTGCATGTTGATCCCGAAGAGTCTATTTTGGATTGTTTGTTTGCATGGTCAAAAGGCTAGTCTTAGTCTTGAGTTACGTGTCTAATTATTGTAATTAGGTTAGTCTAATTATTGTAAGCATGAGATCTATATATGGACTCATGGGCTGTATTGTAAACTTGTAGCTAGTGAGTAAGAGAGCAATAAGCTCCCTTTAGAGAGAAGAGAGCAATGGTGCATTCCCTCCTAGTGCCATAGTACCAAGGTGGGTACTAGTTTGGAGAATCAGCAGGGTTCTTTGTATGTGTATGATCTTGGTCAGCATGTGTGCATGAATTTCTATAGGAGATCTACAATGGTGAGTAAGGTCTACTTATTTGCAAGTAGCAGTAGAGAGCAGGAGATCTACTTGGAGTACGGTTGTGTACTTGGTGTACTGGCAGCGTGTTACTGACTGGTTGGAGAGGTGAACATCAATTCTATATTGGAGTTGATTGTTTGTGACCAAGAGAGAGAGGGAAGAAGGTCTTGAGGTGTGGTGAGCCTTTGAGGTGGAAGAAGAAGTGGCATCTTCTTTATTGTATATTCTTCTGAGTGATTATTAATACAATTGTGTATTGTCTCTCAATTCCTGTGTTGTTTCATATTTCTAGTTACTTTATATTTTTGGTTAAAATTCCGTGATTAGTTGCTAATACAAGAAGTAATCATATTTGTGCTCTTATTGAGGGACCAAGATCCTGACTAAGTAGGCATCGGAGCATGTTTATTGTTCTAGGTTCCTGACAACAATGTGCATTAGGTAAGATGTTTCATGGGGATTAATAAGGTACTATAAGAAATTTATTCTAGATTTTTTATAAGATAGCTAATCTGATTACCACTCTTCAGCATAAGAATCATAATTTCATTTGGTTGAATACGTGTGAGATAGCCTTTCAAAAAATAAGGAGGTTTACTTCAACACTGGTACTAAGAGTCCTTAAACCTAATGGTCAATTTTTAGTGATAACTAATGCATGAGGGAATGGACTTCAAGGATTTATTATACAGAAAGGTTTAGTGGTAGCTTATGAGTCTAGGAAATTGAAGCCCATACGAGGTGAATTGTGCCCCTCATGACCTAGAACTTGTAGTAATTATGCATGCTTTACATGCTCAAGACTAATAACTTGCGATTAAAGTACATCTTAAACTAATAGAATCTGAATGTTTGACAAGTTGATGGTTAGAATTATTGTCTGACTATGATTTTGATATTAACTATATCAAGGGTAAGGAGAACATAGTATATGATTGCTCTAAACCATAGAAGGTACAAATCAGTTATGGCTACTATCAAAAGTACTTTCAAAGATCAAATTATCAAATTATCACCAGGAGATGAATTCTATGATCATGTTAGGAAATTTTGTCTAAAAAATGTTAAAATCTTAAGTATAAGGGTTTCATGATAGATAATG